>ML789734.1:273577-287894 GCA_009831015.1 Picea engelmannii
AGGAAATGCTAAAAGGCGATGTGCCGAGAGCCAAGCTCAACTATGATTAGTTGTCTACCTTCGGTGCTTGACTATGGTTGAAAAAATTATCGTGTTCTCGGCTCTCGGTTTTGAGAAAAGAAAAATTTAGGGTCGAGAAACGCTGAAGAGCGAAACCCCGAGGATGTTATATCCAAGGGTTATAGGTCTTATACTATTCTTGCCTTGGACGAAAATTAAAGCCGAGTTCGCACTTCTCGTGATTCGGGACTTTGTAAGTTCAAGGAATGAGGTGTCTGGCCTGCGAGATCACGAAACTTGGAAAAATCTTTAAGGACAAACATACTTGTGAAAAACGGGCCCTTAGTAGGTGACAAAGGATTACTTAATCAGGCAACACAAATCTTTTTGCAGAGTTTTATGGCTTTTGAAGGAAAAAACAGGGGCGGCTCCAACAGGGTGCATGAAAGTGAAACTGATGGAATGATGACTCAATGCCCAAAAAGATGCATAGAATATGATAAGCAATCGTTTCTTTTCAAAGAACACCTATTTAAGGGAAAGAGAAGGAGTCGTTTTCACTTTCAAACACTAAGATGAAAAGTCCTCAAACAATTGGTTCTCAATCGAATCCAATATAATGCTAAAACATTTTCAAAAACACCTTCTAATATGCAAATCAAGCACTAAAATGTATCTTTGTCATTTGTATGCGAATGATGAATAATTCAATGCAAAAAAATTCTCCTATCAACTACCTTTTCAGATCAAGGAGACTCAGACAAGCATGATCAGATTTCGCACACACAACACACACCCTCTTGCTGTGATTGAAACAAGAAGCAAACAGAGAACAAAAACAACAATGCAAAAACCAAACAATTCACACAAAAATGAGGTGTTCGAAGAAAAATGACCTCAAAAACCAAGAGAGAAGAGTCACAGACTTCAGATGTCCTTCACTGGAGTTCCCGCTCAGTCGGATAGGAGAGAAGAAAACAGTGGAGTGATTTCAAGCTCTCAACAGCAAAAAATCAAAAAATAATGAAGAAGGGAATAAAATATGAAAAACAAGGTGTTTATTTCTTAGGAGGAAGCATGTCATAGGTCAATGGAAGAATCATTAAATCACAAAGCAGCTCAACAAGTAAAAAAACAGGATTTGGACCTCCAAAAAATGCAATTTTTGAAGAGATTTTGTGCAAAAAGGGGCTGGCACTCTAGTGTAAGGGACACCAGGGCATTATAACACTTTGTCCAACACCTTCAGGGAGTGCTGGCACTCTGCTAACATGGGCACATGGGCGCCAGGCTAAAAAAACTCATAAAAATGTCCAAAAACCCAAAATTTCAGTCAAATTTCGATAGTCAAGTTGATTGTGATGGGGTAAAGAGTCAATCAACAAGTGTAATCAGATATGAAGGGGTGAGAAAGGCCTAAGAACACAAAGGGTAAGACAAGGCCTATGAGGAAAAACAAAACTAAGAAAGTTATGATTCTTCCCCAGTGGAGTCACGAATTTCTGTTGAAGGAAAATCTCCCTGCGGACAGGTAGATCTCCGCAAAGAGCTAGACTCTTAACTCTAAGATAGAAATTGCTTATCATGGACACTAACTTCCTTTTAGATCTATATAAACTAATGTATGAGGAGGAAGGAGAAAATAAGTACCGTTTACCAGCGTTTGTCCTTACACGCTCCGAGTTGAGCTCTGATATTTTGCTCCTCGATAAGCCCTGTAGACAAACAATAGTACAACCACTTCCTACTCTACTGATATTAGCTTGAAATAGACCTATCTATCAGAGACAAGTTCATGTGAGATTAAACACAAACTAGAAATAAACAGGCCAAGCGTGTCATATTGATGAGAACAATGACGGAAGTAACTTACAACCGTAGATGCGAATGCAACAACTTCGTCAAATCCCCTTTGTCTAACCCTTGCTCAAAATATCCACAATCTGGATGACAACAACTTAACTGATTAATCTCCTCCAGTTCACTATGTGTTTCCTATGATATCATAGGTTTCATGCTTCTAATTCTTCCTTCCTTACACCATGATAGAGCCTGCTTATATAGGTTTAGAGAGGCTTAACCTCTTGAGGTATCTTTAGGGTAAGTTGAGGATTTTCCTCCTTGAGTCAGGGATCTTCCCTAAGATCATGGTTGGACCAGTTAAGGCAGCGCTCCCTCAAAAGGGCCATCAGAGTGCTATATCACTCCCTAGTAGACTTTAGGGGGGTGCCAAAACTCTTAAAATCAATAGCGCTCCTTCTGAAGGGTTGTTCAGTGTTATAACACTCCCTAGCAGTTTATAGGGGAGCGCCAGTGCTCCTAAGAGAGATATAGGGGAGCGCTCTCTTCTAAAAACCTAGATTCAATGGTTCTTTTAGATGGCAAGAGGTACTTAACTTCAGTTAATTGTTCCTCTTCCTTCAAATCAAGTGTTTGAGGTATTTTAAGTGTCTTCTTAATGTCGTTATAAGTATGACATAGGCATCATGGAAGTATGATTTGCTTGACACTTGTGAGAAACATGCGACACTTGAGACACTTATCAAAGCGAGTAATGTTGATGTGTAACAACAGTGTGCTCAGAGAATTTGAGTACGTTTTGGTCACTGCGTACCTCCCGAAAGGGATACGAACAGTTCATGTAGACCAAGAAAATATTGCAGTGTTTAAGTTTAGTGACTTCAACCTCGGTGATAGGAAGGTCTACAACATGCTCACTCTGCATAAGTACCTAACCAAAACAAAGGGAAAGAATTTGAATATCTTCCGTCAATCATGGACCCATAACCTCGCACAGTCCACCCTCTAAACGTTATGAATATTCCTCACATCGGACGACACTAGGAGGTGAATGCATGTGTCAAATTTCTACCATCTTGTTGCCATGGAGGTTATATATGGTTAAACCGTTGCACAACAGTGGATTCGACATTGATAAATCAGATCATCGGGCTTAGTATGAAAGGAATCGACCCACATGATTTCTATCTTGGAAAATCCATGGACCACGCTTTCGCACAAAGGATCAAGGACACTTACGGAGATGTTGAGAAGGGAACATGAGGCTACAAGGTATCTTCTATATAGAGTGGTGTAGTGTGCCTTGCCTGTCATCTGATCGCAGTAAAGTTAGTCTGCAAGAACCAACCCACCCAAGTGATTGGTTTTGTAGTCGACCTCGTAGGAAAGTGCACAGAGGGCCTACAGATGAATTGGGTGAAGTACCTCATGAACTAGTTGGAACTGGACTGCAGGGAAGCGCAAGATCAATGATATGAGTTCCACTTAAGCTGGCTTCTAATCCTGATCACTTTCATTGCATGGGATATTCCGGAACGTGTGACCTTCCCAGACATCGAGCCCTTTGAAAAATAAATGGCATTCAAATGTTGTATTCCACACATATTACAACTAGCTGAAGATAACCATCCAGTCTGAGCCTCGCATCACGCCAAATACTCTCCACAGGTTTTGGCCTTTAATGAAATTCAGAGTGGACAACCATTTCATTTATATCACAGCACGCGCTGATAAGCAAAAGAAACAACTTCAATATTACTACAAGCTAACGGAGGAGGACTTGGAGGATATCACCAATGACTGGTCGGCAAACCTCCTCATTCCAGCAGATACACGTGGACCCAACAAGACACAGAAAAATGAAGAAGCCCAAGATGTAAGTAGTACCTCAACAAAGACTGCTTCCATCTCACTTGAGAAAGGAGGTGATGGAAGAGTTAGATGGCGTAGAAGTTGAACAGAAGAAAGGCGAGGTTACACCATCTAGAGATGAGGAGGAACCCTCAAATAAAAGGAAGGTGTCCCCCCCCGAAGCCTTCCTCCCAAAAGAAATGGAGAGCTTTTATGACCAAAATGCAGACTACCCTCACCTCAGATGACTTCGATTTCATTGTAGCATCCCTAAATGATGCTTCGTTGGAGATAGTAGAGAAGCAAGAGGCTAAGCAGGAGGAGATATACAATCAAATTAAGGTTGAACTTCAAGGGGTGTAGTAGGCACTATAGTCTAGTCACACAGTTTCCACTACGCCTCTGCCATTGGAAACAAAAGAACCGGGAGATGAGTCAGCTCAACTCCACTGAATTGTTGATATAGTCGAAGCTCGCCTTCGATGAGCTCAGGAGGAAACAACGCAAGCCACCCATGCTTTAGCACAAGTACAAGGAGACCTTTATGAGAAACGCAGTACTGCAGAACGAGAAAAGATGTTCTCCAAGCAAAGTGGGATGAAGAAAAAGTCCAGCTGTAGAAAGAAAAGGAATAGTTGCTCGCAGAGAAACTCAAAGTAAAGGAAAGGGTCAACATAGCACTTCTCTCTGTGAAAGTTGTAGAAGTAAAGGCCGAAGAGAGAGTCCCACAGTAGGTGGCACAACTTGAAGAAGTGATTCAACAACTACAACAATGCATAGCAGATTTGGAGCTACGCGTAGTGCATGAGACCTTGCAAGATGTAAGAGACCTAAGGGAAGCAACTGCTCGTAGCGAAGTCGACATAATAAAATCTCTTTCCCTGGAATGAAAGTAGATGAGTAACCTCAATGCCCAAAAATATGAGAATCTCGTTGAGAATCCAGAATTGCAAGCACTAGAGTCGCAACTACAGGAAGTGAAGCAGCACATAGACACACTACAGGCACATCTGAAGGCCCTGTCAGCTATAGAAAGAATGAAGAGATCTCAAGAGAAACTCACTGCCCAACACCAGATCCATACGATCCAAAGAAAAGTTATGGAAGTAACTCAACGGATCCAACCTATGCAAGATAAGGCATGCCAATTGTTCACAGAGGTTGAAAGCTGAGGAGCAGATCTAGAATAGGTTGTCACTACAACAGAACAATTCCTAGAAGGGACAGTGAATGACACAGTGATCCAGGAGTTTGTCGAGTAAGAGGCCATAGAAAAGCAGCAAGTCGAAGCAGCTTGAGCCAAAATCGAGGCATTCGAAGTAGAACTGATCAGACCAGAGTGACTTGGTACGAGTCACAGGTGAGTGTTGGGGGCATGTTGGCCCTTGACCAAGTTTTGGGAGATTCTTAGTCATGTTGACCTATTTTGGGACTTCGAAAGCCTGTTGAAGGAGGAGCAGAAGAAGAAGCATAGATCATGGGATCTTGGCCCCTTTTTGGGTCATTTTTGGGTTTTTGGGATTATGTAATGGGATTGGGATGTCGGCCCATGGGTTTACCCATGTTTAGGCCTATTTCGTAATATATAAATAGATGCTTAGGCTAGATAGAAGAGCGATGCATCTATGTGATGTTAGTATGGATGAGTGGCTAAGTACTAGATCTATGTTATTGAAGGATTGTAGGCTCTGTGCATATTGTGTGGAACTTGCAGAGCTGAGTGCAAGTCATTGTAGCAATATTGTGGAAGGCTTAGTGTTGGAACACAAGGAAGAAGGATCTAGCGAGTTGCGCATATATTCTGTCCTGTGCAGAGTAAGGGTTTTGAAGCTCTGTGCTTGTAACCGATTGACTGAGGACAACAAAGAAGAAGATTTGATGGACGTAGCCCCAGGGTGGGGGTGAACAACGTAAACATTGTTTTTTTATGCTTTGTGCTTTGTCTTGATGTGCTCACATGTTATTTTCCAAGTGCTTTGATGTATTTAGATAGATCTACTTATGCTTTGTGCTTATCATATGTGAGAATGTTAGATCTGATCTATATGGCTATGCTTAGTTCTTGATTTGCTCGACCTTATCTATTTACCTATGCTAAGTGCTTAAATACATTAGATTAGTGTGAATTATGTGAAGCCCTGTTTTATTAGCGAAGTGGATATTGATTGCATATTGATGAACTGATAGTGTTAAGTGCTTTATTAAGTATTATAATCACAGATCTTTGTCCCAGATAAGGTTTCAAACACCTGAGTTTTGCAACCACCCGTTCCTCTACTTCAGGTGAGACTTCATCTACTCTGCAGGTGTTTCCAAAAGGGCCGGTAGTTAGGGTTTTGTTGGTGCGTTGTTGTAGCATTGAACCCTGGGTCTGCCCCTGTGCCAACAACTTCCTTCTTGACCTTCTCTTTTATTTTAGGATTAAGGCGGTATAGTCTGTGCTTCACAGGTTTTGATTCAGGTTTTAACTTGATCTTCATTTATCCCATGGCTCCTTTTATGCCTTTCAGTTCTAAGAATGTTTTTGGGAACAAGTCTTCATACTCCCGCAACAAGTTGTGGAATTCATTCATAGTCTGCTCATCCCAGTAATCTCCTATGGAATCTATCTTAGGATGCTCAGTACTCCCTATATTAAATTTTTGCAACTTTAGTGGGTGCTTATAGGATCTACAAGTGTGACTAGGTATAGTATCCTGAATATCTCTAATACCTTATGTTTCTTTAATAGTTAAGTTTCTTAGTTATTCTAAGTCATCGAGTTTTTCTAGGTCTTTATCAATTTTACAACAATCTATAGGTATCTTATCAGATTCGTGACTCAGACTAGATTGGAGAAATTGAACATGGTCATCACATACTATTGGGATTGGTCTATGTTTACAACTATCAGTAAAAAAAAATTCTTGGATTCTTCGAAGGACTATGTTGAGCTCAAGGTACTTACTTGTAAAGGAGAAGTCCTTGCAAAACTGGTCTTTTAAGGTCTTCCAACAACTTGTTTTTCTTATAGTATCTTCATGTATGTACTAGGATTTTGGGATCGGACCCAGTGAGTGGAGAAATACTTGAACCCATAGGTGAGAGGGTACTTCTGAAACTCGCCACTATTTTAAACAGTGCTCAATATGCACTTTGGGGTCAGACTGTCCATCGAATAGTTGCGCGTTTTGAAAATCTATATCCATATCTTCTTTCAATTGATCCCCACTTTGGAATCGGCATCTAATGGCTTTCTTTGTGTATTCCCACTCCATAATCAAGGCTCTGTGAGTGGCCCACCATCTAGCGGGGGTATCCTACAAGGCTAATTCAAGAACTAAGATCCTTTGATCCGCAACTATTTTCTCTTCCATGCTGGTAAACAAATTATCTACCTCTGAGGTACCATCATATGTTGGGTGTTCCCTGACCTCGGTTCATCATCTTATGAATCGTTCGTATCAGCCTTACTGCCAACTGTAAAATGCTAATTATGAATCCTTGTCAGCAGACTGTATGCTTCTCCAACTTATCGATCCATCTGCAGTGGGATTTATAAAATATGGTCCCGTTCCTGCTATTATGGTGTATAATTGGTCAAGAGCATCTGATTACATATTGTTTTCCACTGGCTTAGTATATCTAGGCCCTAAATACGGATCTAAGGGTTGAACCACTTTTATCCCATCTGCTTCAAACATCATGATGTCCTTCTTTAGATCAATGATAACACAGTTTTTGTATGCCCAATTAATTCTGAGTAGAGTAGGGTAGGGATCCCTATCTCCCATGATTTCAATTACTTCTAAGTCGGCTGTGGTTTTAACTCCCACAACATTTACTTCTACATTTTCCAGCCTTCCTATGGGGAAAATGTGGTATTAGTTTTCCATTCTCCACTAGATGGGGGAATACACTAACTTAGGTTTTCCCAAAGCTTCCCAGGTATTTTTGGGTAGGATGTTGACATCAGATCCCAAATCTAGAATGACATCTTTGATTTGAAAATCATCTAGCTGGGATTCAAACCTAAATTCTTTTTTTGTTCAAACCTTTCTTCTTTGTATTCTCTGGGTATTCTTCTCAAGGAGGTTGGTTGTTACAATGGATTATGGGGTTACCTCAGTTCCCAGTATTAGGTACAAGGTGTTCTGCAACTTCTTCGTAAGTTGGTCATCTCTGAGGATATCAAAGAATAATTGAAACCAGAGTTTGATTATGTTTTGGGACTGCTCATGGTGTCTCTTTGGAATTACCGAGTTTCTAGGCGTAGGTGGTGAGGTAGGGTCTTGCACAAGTTTAGGTTGAAAGGTGAATTTAAGGGAATTATCCACTATTTTCGAAGCAGGGGTACTCTTAAATATTTCTATTGCATCTTTGAAGAATTTTTTTTGTTTCAAAGGGTCATACCTATCATCCTTGGGAACTGCTTTCTGAACCTTGGGTTGACTGTCTGCATCTGCCCCAGTTTTTAATCCTACATGAGTAATGATGTTGATATTAGGTATCTTTCCCTCGATTTCCTTTTTATTCCTAATCCTATGAATTTATCTCCTCATTGACGAACCCAATCTTCCCATTTTGTGATCAGTTATAGGCAGTATTCGGTTGCATGCCCGTTAGTTCTGCAGTGAGAGCACCATGGTCATCTTGGGTGAGGGTAGTCTCTTTCCAAGTGACCTTATTCATCGCAGTTGTAACATCTACCCCAGCCTCTTCCCCCATTTATTCCTCCTCTGAATCCACCTCCACCCCCTCCTCCCTGGCCTCTTCCAGGTCCTTGGGTTTTTTTTTTATTCTGAATGATGTTCGATCTAATCTTTCGGAAAGCGCATCCAATGCTCAACATTCATTTGTAGCATGTGTTGTAGACGTTCAGAACTCATAATGTATTGTATTGGGAATACTCATATGCTTATGCATGATAGGACACTGCCTTGACACATGCCCATGTGTTAAACAAATCTCACAATATTCGACTGGCAGAGATGTTTAATTGCCTAGAAAGGCATGGTATAACACTGGTGCATGGAATGGTGGAGTTACAAATACTTCTGAAACTCCTCCTATTGGTCCTAGAGAGGGTCCCATTAGATTGTGAGGAGGTCTCATTCCCCTCATGCACGAGCATTCATTTTCCATATGACCTTATGTGTAGCATAATGTGCACCAACTTGAGGTTGTCTTGGTCTTGGTATAGTTAATTCCTGAATCTTCTTCGTTAGTGTCGATATTTTTCCCTGTAGTTGAGAAAAAATTGCATCCACTGGAGGTATGGTCACTCTCCGACTCCTCAAATATCCTTCCATGGCTTTGATCTTCATCGACTGTTCCAAGGTGTCTGTTAAGGTAGCTATCCACTGTTGTGTTAGAGGAATTGTTGTCAGAGGTAGTAATCCTTGGATGTACCATTCCCTCTGGTGATATTCGTGAATTGGATGCACTAACCTCCCAATAATGTCTTTAAATTTATGAATGTACTCCCAGGGAGATTCGCCTTCCCTTTGTTGAATCTCCCACAAATCAGAGAGATCTTGTTGCTCTGACTGAGGTAGTTTGAATTCAGCGATGAACTTCAAACAAACTTGAGAAAGGGTGAAAGATTGTCCTTGCACCCCTGGTTCAATAACCTTCATATTCCACTTGAGGGAACGACCTCTCAAGGTTGTCTAAAATTCTACTAACTTGTTTGCATCGAGAGTCCATTTGGATCTCCAGATGGCTTCACATAGGCACCAATTTTGCTCTACATCCTCGTCCCCTTTACCCTAGAATTCTGAGTATTAGGCGATCAAGCCTCCTATATTTCCAACCATTCTGGGTCTTACTATTCCTATTAAAATGAAACCTAACGACCCTGGTTGTGATATTCCAGGGGATCCCAATATCCTCCCAATGTTTACACTTACAGACTATGACTGACTGATTGAATGCGATGGAATAGAAATAACATAAGTATGCGGTATAGAGCTTACCATGGGTATATAGGGCACCTGGGGAACATGTGATTCAGAGTTGGTTCCACTAAATTCTGGGCAAGCTTATTTGATTTGGGGGGTCTTGTTTTCTTCCTCTGGAGAAGCCTTCTCGACCTGATTCCAGATATCTCCTGATATCGGGGATGAATCTTCTCGTTCTTCTGCAAGATCCATACCTACTTCATCTTCCCTTGATTCTACACACTCCTCTTCTTGTCCACCCACCCAAGGAATCCTTTCTCTTTGCGCATTTGTCTAATGTAATCTTAGACTGGCCAGTCTTTCTTGTCTTCTTACCTTCCTCAACTCTTCCTTCTTTATTTCATCTTTTCCTCTTGATCCGATTTATTTCCGCAACACCTCAGACTGCTTTTCTTCTTTCTTTACCTTTCCACGCCATCACTTCTCAACTATGGTGGATCTCCTCAAGTGATGTAGGATCATCTCCCACATCAGGCGAGCCAGCGCAGATGCCAAAGGACAACTGGACAAGTGCCAACACAAGTTTTGAAAAACACTTTGGAAAGTTGTTGCACGAACATTAATGTGAAGATTTAATGAAGCGCACTTGTAAATTGTAAATGGACCTTGAGCGGATTGCTCTCGTCCTTAGTAGATAGACGACATTTAAAGTAGTTAATGCAGGTAGATAGAAATTAAATTCTAGAATAGACAGTTGTAGAGTGCAAGAGGGAAAAGGGATATAGACACCCTCATTGTGCATTTGTAAGTTAGTTAGAAGCAGGAGAGAGCAAGAGCATGCAGAGAGCTGTGTAAGAACACCCATGTACAAATACTTGAATTAATAGAAGAGATTGATTCAAATTCATGGTTTTGTGTTGTTCTCTGTGTATTGATGTTGATATGCTCATGAGTGTTTGCTTCCTGTTATACATTTTCTTTTATATGTTGTGTATATGATTTCATGTTTGAATCGAAGTCTGAGAGGAAGAAGGAATGAGTTTCAATTGTTTCTCTATTTGAGCCAGTCGATTTCTGCAAGGAGTGCAGTCGAAGTGTCCGCAAGGAGTGCGTTGACAGAGGGTTCAGATAGAGACAACTTTTGTTCTCATTCATCCCAAAATTGCAGTTGGGCACAGGAGTCATGCAAGGAGTGCACAGGCTGAGTGAAGTTCAGGGTTACGAACCCGAGTAAGTGTTTTAAGACTGTTGTTGCAGGTGTGTGCAGAGTCGAGGAACTTCAACACTTTGACGTGGTTGAAGACTTGCCGCAAGGAGTGCATGCAAGAATTTCTTTATGAGAACTTGAAGTCGTGGGAAAAGCTCAGGATAGATCGGCTTTCGAATTCGGTGAAGGATAGCACAGGGGATCTGCTATTGAAAGTTCGTAAGAGGCGTCACAGGTTTGCGAGCAAGTGGACGAGTTTTGTGGAAGAACACTTAGTCATTTCGTGGATTGCATAAGGAAGAACGGACGGTCGATATTTTCCAAGGCAAATTCGCGATACTCAGAGAGTCGTTAGATCTTGGAGAGGTGCAGGGGAGATACAACAACGTATTCCCAAAGGGTTCAAAGCTCAGGAGGGCAGAGCCGTTGATCCGAGCCACAGGGGCCGTCAGATTTACACGTGAAATCGTGTATCAGGGTTTCGTGAGTCGAAGCTCCAAATTATTGCAACAGGAATCGCGATATGCGATATCCCGACAGTTGAAGGACAGCGTGTGGGGTCACAGGATTTGGTGGAGGACAGGTGGCATGAGCCATCGGAGTTTCATGGAGAGAAGTCTCGAACATTGGACATCAGGATTCGCGATCCCACGAGGTTTGAAATCCGGACGAGGTGACGGGACTGTTGAAAAGTCAAAGCCGCGAGCTCATCGGAGTTTCGGCATACTGGGTATCAGGAGTCTGTAAAGAAAGTTGCTCGACATCACGAGTGTCGATATCGCGATAGGGAAAGGTACGATAAGAAAAGGTCAGCGTTGACTGGTTATCGGGTCTCGACAATCCGAGAGTACAACGCTCGACATTGAATTCGCGAGGTCACGAGTTTCGATATCCCTACAAGTAAAGAGAGGGGGATCCCACGAGAGTTCTGTGGGTGCAGATTTCCCGATAGGGAAATAGAAAGCCTTAGAGTTCTTCGAGCCGTGGTAAATAATAAGATCCTATGTGCGCGTGGACCTTCCGACCTGCAGGTGGTGAAGGGGCCGCGTTGCTGTCATCAAGGCTCTCTCATTTCTTGCATTATTTTCTTGTCGATCTCCCATCTGTCAAAGAACCCTTTCCCCTTCCTAGGTCATGATCCTAACCCAAATTCACCCTACCCCAAGCGCAGGTGTTTAGGCTTCCATCTCAATCGAGGGAATAGTTAACATCCCCTCCTCCATAAATAATTCCTTTATCCACATAGGAATTTCCCTCAACAGTATCCCACGTGCACCTTTCTTGAAAATTTTTTCCGCCTGTGAAAAAGATTGGTGATTCTCAGTGTAAATTCAATGATATACCCTTCCAGAGTCGTGTTAACCCAGAAATCAACTGCTTGTGTAATCTGGTGATCCAACCGATGAAGTGTTGTGATGTTCTCTATGTCCCGAGTACAGGTCTTCTTGACATGTTCTTTGAATTCTGGAGCTTCCTGTAGCCAATCTACCCAATGGAACAACGCTTCCAGGAATTTTACCTAGACTATCTCATATTGGTCATTCGATCTTTCTGAATAAAAGAAAAACTATCTTGTAACATTCACGCTTTTACCTCACAACTACGATTACTTCCATATAAAGGCATCACAATTTCATTCCCACCATTTCTGAACATCATATCTATAGATTTGTAGAAGAATTATCCTTACAGGGTCCCTTTTAAAGCATAGGTCCCAACAACATAACCATTTTGTTGGTGCAAAATGATCAGACCGAGGTTCTCTTCAAGTTTCCAACAAAAGGTACCGATGTAGTCTAGTGATGGAATTTTCATTTTCCTGGGAGGTAAGAAGTCTCACCCGAAGTAAAACCGAGATAAGAAGGAGAGGGAAGGGTAAGGATAACACTCAAAAAGATCCCTGAAGTATCAAGATTCATATTATTCCTGTGCAAGATAGTTTAAACATGTTGTAGTCCTGAACATTTCCTAACTGAGAATGAAGAAAGAGAGTTTTGTCGACATTCATAAGGAAGCTATAATCATTTAAGAATACCAGACATAAAATATAACACAACTTAACATTCAATAGAATAAAAAAGTTAAGTACATAAGATATTTTCTTTTAATTGGGTCTCCAACTGTATTATCATATAACAAGTATCTTCTTAGAATACATGATCAACTTGAGTCACATATACTAATGGTCATGCCAAACATAATCAACGAGTTCTTCTGCACTAGTGAGAGACAAGGTTATCTCAGTCCCTTTCTCTTTCCAACCCTACATAAATACATGACTATATTACATTATTAGTTTGGTTCCTAACCCAGATCTCATGATTCATCCTAGCTAACATCAATAGTAAGTATAACTAGACTCAAACTTGGACTCGACCTTAACCTTGACCCTTACCAACCATTACAATCATTACCATCAAAAAATCAATCCTTTACAATCATATTGATCCCATACATATAACTTGATCCAGGCTTGTTGGTGAGAGCCCAAAAGTTTTGTCTTCTTCTTGATTCGGTTGCAACCTCTTTCTTCAAAACTGGTGTTGTGTTTTCCTTCCAACTGTTTTATGTTCTAACTATTTCCTGTTTCACATTCCCTTTTCTCTACTTTCTTTTCCTTCCTTTGGTCAGTTATCTAGCTCCGAAACAGCTTGCACAACTTCTGTTCACCAAAACGAAGATCTGAAATAACTCTCACAACTTTTGTTCATCAAAAAAAAGGGCCCAACAAGTAGGAACGATCACCATGGGTCCTCTGGATTGACCCACGAGTTTCCTTTTGATAGAAGAAATGGAACGACAGGTCAAGAACCTACCTAAGTCATGCGTGCAAGAAAAGGGCAGAGAGAGAGAGAATTCGAAGGGGGTGTGCGACCTAGATATGCATAGAGGGAGAACTAGAGGAGGGTTCATAGCCTCTGAAAAAGATAGTTGTTGAAACTAATGCACGGGTGCATGTAATAGAAGGAGGAGAGAACCTGTAAAAGAGATGGAACTAGAGCATGGAAGAGCTAAAACCCTGTTGGCAAATATTGAACAAGCAATGAATGCGTGTTGATGGTTGTTGTCATTAATGGCAACAGCGGAGATGGCAGGATATGAAGGATAAAACCCCTTGGGGATTCGGACGTAAAAAGCTCAGGAGGAACAGCATTGAAGAAAACGCACGCAACAAGAGTTTACACAGAAGAAGGAAGATAGAGATCCAGTGACCGGTGGATCCCATTCAAATTTCCCGAAAGGCTGACAACCGTCAGATCTGCAGAAGCTGCGTAGAGGTTAAGCGCAGGGGTTAAGTTCTACTATGCAGAGGAGAAATCCTGGACAAGTCATCGGGATATTGGAGAAAGAATCCGAGCCGTAGGATCTGAGAAGAAAACCCGACAGTCGTCGGATCTGTAAGAGTCGTGCAGGGGTTAAGCCCTACTGTGCAATGATCTCCGTAGGGACACGCGTCAGACATCCGGAGGAGAGTAAGAGGACAGGTGGCATCGGAGAATCGGGAATCGGAGTTTCACAAGTCCCGTGTTTAATTACAACAGAAACCCCGATTTCGCGATATGCGATTTCGCGATTC
>ML789734.1:297327-337577 GCA_009831015.1 Picea engelmannii
TTGAGGGTGGTTGGGAGGTGCTCGGGAGGACTGTTGTCCTCAGAGGTTCAAGTGGGTGCTTGAACACAGGGAGTTGTAGCTTCCATCTAGTTGTAGCTAGAGAAACCAGGGTGGCAGGGTGGTGCTAGGGAGAACATGTGTTCTCTGTTATGCAGGTTGGAGCCTGTATAGCGGGAAGTTGGTGCTTCCATCCAGTTGGTGCTGGAACTTTCAGGAAGTTGGTGCTTCCATCCAGTTGGTGCTGGAGTACTCAGGGAGTTGGTGCTTCCTTCTAGTGGGTGCTAGAGAAACCAGAGAGTTGGAGCTCTCAAACAAGTTGTAGCTTGTAAAACAGAGGTAGCAGCCTCACATTGAGTTGGTGCTCAATTGTAAATGATGTACAAAACTGAAAAAGATTGCCTATCATTTCAAAGAAGAAGAGGTTTTCTCCCTTTATGGGTTTCCTCGTGAAAATCTATCTCTGTGTGTATTTTATGTGTGACTGATGATCTTTACTCTTACTGTCCTTATGCTGTATGCTGCTTGATGACACATGAAGAAATATTAATAATTGTTAAGAAGGTATAAAATTGTTTAAGCTTATAAACAACTGATTCACCCCCCCTCTCAGTTGTTTTAGTATTTCCAACAAACCCGACTTGAGCTAAGAAGGTTGTGAGCTTGATGCTGGGAAGGCATCTGATAAACCTCAAAGGGGCCTGGGCTAGGTGGGTGTAAAGAAAATATCTACCTAGAGTAGAGTGAAGGAGAGTAACCTTCAAATATTACTGAGAACTTGTGAGAGATTCCCTAGTGATATCATGGCTTGGAATGGGGGTGGCCAGAATTCTAAAAGTGAATGCATCTGAGCCTACAGTTGGGTGGAAATGTGAACACCCATAGTCAGTTGGTCGGCCATCAACTATAATAGATAAGTATTTCATAGACTCTATGTAATTGAATTGAAATATATGATTGAATGCATGTAATTGCACTATACATATACATACTTGTTTTATAGTGATGATGCTTATTGTATTTGCAAACTCCTATGTTTAAGTGATGGTAGGATGGCAAGAATGGTGCATGCATTGCACACTAAATACAAGCGTTCTATATGTTCTGAGATAAAAGTATTGGATTACTGAGAGGGGGGTTAATCAATAATAGAGAAATTTAATCCTTTTTCACAATAAAATGCAAGTGTTATATCGATGTAGCATTATCATCCAATAGTTGCAGAGTAAATAAATAATGAACAAATGAGCAATCACAAACATACACAGTACACCAATGTTTTACGTGGAAACCCAAAGAGGGAGAAAACCACATAATGTTTTTTCTTATATGTCTTTAAGAATTACATTCATTGGAAGCACCAACTTCCTTTGTTTTCTATCTGCAACTAAAAGGAGACTCCAACCATGTTGTTTATGCGAATTTTCTACCACACTTTTTCTGTCGTGATTTTTTTGCCGCACTTTTTCTATCGCACTTTTTCTACCGCGATTTTTCTGCTGCGATTTTTCTGTCACACTTTTTCTACCGCGATTCTTCTGCCACGGATTTTCTGTCGCATTTTTTCTACCATAGTTTTCCTACTGCACTTTTTATGCCGCACTTTTCCTTCTGCACTTTTCTCTATCAATAATACCTGGCCAAATAACCTTTCACAAAATACATATTCAATGATATTCAATAGGTTCAAGTGTGATTAAATGAGAGAGACTTGCCTCTTATTTATATTTTCATGTAGCATCCCACTTTCCTTATTTTAGGGAGTTCCATCAACTTTATTATTTAAATAATTTCTTTTACAAACACTTTGACTACTTTGACCTTTTGGGGCTTCTAGATGACTCATGAGGGTTCTCCAACTTCACATGGCCATAAATCTCTAACTGTGAGGAGTTATGTGACGTTCCACATACCATCGGAAATGGAATGACATTTACTATCCATCTAGAATAGTCTCACCTATAAATATATCAAAAATCATACAATTATCCATCAATAAAACTTGGTTCCATTACCCAAACCTTTGTGCTACCATAATTCGCTACCAAACTTTCTTCAAAGGGTTGAAATCAATGAAAACCAACCCAATTAATAAAAAATATCCCCCTTTTGCATTGATGAAAACACTTTGATGCAATACTCAAGTCATGTCATGTAATATTGAAGTCATATCACTCATGCTTTGTCTGTGACCATCACTCCCCCTAGAACCATGCATGTGTGCTCTGTATTCGATAAATATCTCCCCCTTGTCATCAATGTCAAAGGTATCTTTCCATTCGGGGCTGCTCCCCCTAACTGAACTATCCTTGGGGATACTCCCCCTGACTGAACTCTTCCTGAAACTGATCTCCTGACCTGAACTTTCCTCTTTATGGTGCTTCCTCGTGTAAATATAAGACATATAAGATAAGCATTCAAAATCATTCATTTTGGAGTATAAATTACTATGAGTCTCTGGTGAAGATACTCAAAGGCTTCCTGTGGAAGCAATTTTGTAAAGATGTCTGCCACTTGTTCTTTTGTGCCCACATATTCAACTTTGATGTTCTTCTTTGCAACCTATTCCCGTAGAAAGTGATACTTGATTGGAATTTGCTTCGTCTTGGAGTGCATCATCGGGTTCTTTGAGATACTGATGGAGCTTGTATTATCACAATAGATTGGAATGGGCTCATCATACTCAACTTGTATATCTATCAGAGTTTGTTTCATCCATAGAACCTGTGTACAACATGCTTCTGTTGTAATATACTTTGCCTCGTCTTTAGATAAGGATATTGATGATTGTTTCTTTCTTAGCCATGATACTAAACACTCACCCAAGTAGAACGCTGCTACATTGGTGCGTCATCGGTCATTAATGCAACCTGCCTAATATGCATCTGTGTAGGCAATACGTGATATATCCTTTCCTTTTGGATACCATAATCCAAACTCTTTTGTTCCTTTGAGATATGTGAAAATTCTTGCCACTTGTCCAACTGCCTACATTACATCCGGTCTATATGTTGTCACATATAATAAGTTGCCAATCATTGACCTGTATTGCCTCTGGTCTATAGATTTTGAATCATCATCTTTGGTCAACTTGCAACTGGTTTGCATAGGAGTGGTAACTAGTTTGCAATCTTCCATTACAAATCTCTTTAGTATTTCTCTGATATAATTAGTTTGATAAATAAAAATTCCTTGGTTTCTTCGACGTATCTGAAGACCCAGAAAGAAGGATAGTTCTCCAAGTAATGACATTTCAAATTTATTCTTCATATCCTTTACAAATTTTTGGCTTAACCTGTCATCATTGCTTCCAAAAATAATATCATCAACATAAAATTCAATTAATAAAATACTATCTTGAGTTACCTTGATGTAGAGGTTGTCGTCTGCACTTCCTTTTCTAAACCCTACCTGTTGTAGATATTTATCTAGTATAGAGTACCATGCTCTAGCATCCTGTTTTAGACCATACAAAACCTTCTTAAATTTACACACATAATATGTGTTCTCTGACAACTAAAATCCTTCTGGTTGTTCAATGTAGACTTCTTCTTCAAGTTCCCCATTCAGAAAAGATGATTTTACATCCATTTGATATAATTTAATATTCTTGGAGAAAGCATAAGCTAAAATCAATTGGATTTATTCCATTCTATTAATTGGGGAAAATGTCTCCTCAAATTTGATTCCTTCAACCTGTACATATCCTTTACATACCAATGTATCTTTGTTCCTTGTAACCTATCCATCTTCATTCAATTTATTTCCGAATACCCACTTTGTGCCAATCACATTCTTATTCTTTGGTCTTGGAACCAATTCTTAAATGTCATTCATCTCTATTTGATCCAATTCTTCATCCATGGCCTTATTCCAAAATTCATCCTTGCCAGCCTCTTCAAAACTGTTTGTTTCAATCGTAGATGAGAGTGCTAGGTGCATTTGTTCTGGTGAACGGATTCTTCTTCTAGTCTCAACTCCTGCATCTTTGTTTCTGATAATTTGATCTGAAGGATGACTCTTCTATACTCATTTTCTATGTGTCTTTCGAGGCACTTGTTGAACTTGCTCTTCTACTTCTGTCTGATCCTCTTCATCTTCCCCTTCTACTTCTTCTTCATCTTGTGCTTCTTCGTAAAACTGTTCCATTGATTCATTTTCTTCTTCCTTTAATTCTTGTCCACTTGTTTCATCATTTTTTACATTGATTCTTTCCACAACTTTGTTCAACCTCAAATTGTAACACTTGTATGCTTTCCTTGTACTTGAGTAACCAACAAGTAATATTTTGTACACACGAAAGTCAAACTTTCCCATTTTTCCATCTTCTCTTTTGATGTAGCATTTGCTTCCAAATACTCTGATGTGATTCACATTTGTTGTGCTTCCTTTCCATAGCTCGTAGGGAGTTTTGTCAGTGTTGTTTCGGAGCATTACTCTGTTTTGAATGTGAACCGTTGTATGCACTGCATGTGTCCAAAATATATTTATCAATTTGGAATCCATTAACATTGTTCAAGCCATTTCTTGTGTAATTATAATCCATTATGATAATGTTCCTTTGTCTCTGAACCAATCTATGTACCCATGCTCTCATCCGATATCATATATCTGTCCAAACCTGCTAAGTGTTCTTACAAATCCATCTATGTCCATACTGTCCAAGACTCTACTTGGGCAACTGTCCATAATGCTGACCTGTTTATCACTATATTATCATGAAGTCTTGATTAATCTATCAAACTGTACTTCTGCTAACTGACTGCTTTGAATCTGTCTTCTCAAACTATGCAAGTGGCTTGAAGGATGGTTCTTTGGTCTGTCACAACTATTGCATAGACTCCCCCTATCTAATATTCATATTACCCGGGAGTCTCTAAGATAGATGGCTCAGAACAATTCCTACTCTGATGTGTATTCATCATCATCTTCATTGGTATATTCATTATCTCTATGAGATCTGACTTTTTTCTTTTTGTCTAGGGATTCATCTTTCACTACAATGCTTGAAAGTACAATCTCTTGAACATGTTCCTTATTTACCTATCCTTCCTTTCTTTCAGTTATTTTCCAAGACTTTCTGTATCTGACATCTTGTTGATTATGTTAGGAACCAAATATCAATATAGCATAGAAAAACCTCAGAATAAGTACTCAACGCCTTGAAAAAGAGATAAATTCAGATAATAAGCCTCTTCGAGGGGGAAACCTCCTTATGCCCACATAAATGTTTAATTACAAGATGATTCCAAATGAAAATGTCTCCTTGGTATATATAGGAGACTAGGAGGTATACCTACAACTAATGGACTAAAGCCGACATAAATGAAATAACATTTCTAATGTAATATGCCCCAATTAGCGGGTAATGAGCCACTATTTAGGGCTTAACATGCTCCTCCCCTTGAGACAAGTGTTGTTCGCAACGCTTGAGTAACTTTGGGTGCTTCTGTATAAAAGACTCATATTCCCAAGTGGAATCTTCAGCCGATAGTTTCCTCCATTTAATGATATACTTTGAAATGGATCTATTCCTCAGTTGGAGAATTCTTGTGTCAGTGATGGCTTTAGGATCCAATATGATTTTTCCTTCCTCGTCAAGTTCTGGCAATATAGTTTGAACTGGGATCTTGTCACCTATAACCTTCTTTAAGCATGAAACATGGAAAACTGGGTGTACTCGTGAAGATGTAGGCAACTCCAATTTGTATGCCATAGTACCAATCTTTTGAAACACCTTATAAGGGCCATAATAATTTGATGATAATTTATTATCCTTATTGGCTTGCTTGAGGGAAATTTGTTTGTATGGTTGTAGTCTTAAAAACACCCAATCCCCTACTTCAAAACTTCTTTCACTACGATGTTGATCTGCTTGTTGTTTCATGCAATTATGTGCCATGGTTAGATTGTCCTTTAATATTTGGAGAACTTGTTGTTGATTCTCGATTTGATCTTCCACTTCTTGAACCTTAGATTTTATTTTTAGAGAAGAAGTGATGGAAGGAGGGTGGTATCCATAGAGTGCCATAAATGGTGTCATTTTTGTTGCAGTATGAAATGAAGTGTTATACCACCATTCTTCCAAGGGTAACCATTTGAACCATTGTGTTTGTTTATCAGAGACAAAGCAACAAAGGTAGCCTTCCAGAAATTTGTTCACTATCTCGGTTTGTCCATCAGATTGAGGATGATAAGATGAGATATGAGCCAATTGAGTACCCAAACAAGAAAATAATTTTATCCAAAAATGTCCAGTGAAGATGGGATCTCTGTCGCTTACAATAATCTTTGGGCTGCCATGTAGCTTTTGAACTGTCTCCATGAATGTGATGGCAACTGTATTGGCTTTAAAGGGATGAGAGAGTGCACAAAAGTGTGTGTACTTGGTTAGTCTATCAACAATCACCATGATGACACTCTTTCCTTCAGACTTCGACAACCCTGTGATGAAATCCATGGAAACCTCCTCCCATCGCTAAATTGGGATGGCTAATGGTTGTAAATACCTAGGGTCTTAAATGTTTCCACCTTATTATTTTGGCAAACTAAACATTCTGCCACAAAACTTTGAACATCAGTTTTAAGGCCATCCCAAAAACATTCCTTCTTGACCTTATGGTAGGTTTTTAAAAATCCCGAGTGCCCTCCTATTGTAGAGGTGTGCAATTCCAATAGTACCTTTTGTTTGATTTGGAAGTTCTTACATAAATATAAGCGATCTTTGTACCATAGTGAATCATTTTTCCATGTAAATGTATCTGATGTACTGGAATCCTGTTGCAAACTTTGAATGAGAGTCCACACTTTTTCATCATTCTTCCATTCATCCCTTGATTCTATTATCCAATCGGGTTGGATGATCAAGATAGCACGGAGAAAGGCCTCAACATATTCATCCTTCCTTGAGAGTGCATCTGCCACAACATTTTTCTTTCCTTTTTTATAGACGATTTCAAAATCATAACTCAATATCTTGGTTACCCATTTTTGTTGTTCTTCTGAAGATAGTCTTAGTTCCAAGAAGTATTTAAGACTATCATGATCTGTTTTGACCTTGAAGTGCCTACCTATTAGGTAAGGATGCCATTTCTTCAATGCATGTAGTATTTCCATCATTTCCTTCTAATAAATGGGTTTGTGTAAGTCCTTTCCCTTGACTGGTCCACTTTCAAAAGCCAACGACCTTCATTCTTGCATTAGGACAACACCAATTCCATTTCCAGAGGCATCACATTCCACAATATAGGTTTTTGTGAAGTTTGGAGTGGTTAAGACATGATCTTTGCACATCACCTCTTTAAGTTTTTCAAAATATTTAGTTTCCTCTGGATTCCATGAAAATGCATCCTTCTTAGTTAGTGTCATTAAAGGTGATTTTATTCTTCCATAGTGTCGAACAAACTTGCGGTCGTAACCTGTCAAACCCAAAAATCCTCTAAGATTCTTCAATGTTTTGGGAATCGACTAGTCCATCATGGACTTAATCTTGTTAGGGTCTACCTTGACACCTTCATGAGATACAATATGACCCAAATACACTACCTCCTTCACTCCAAAGAAACATTTGGATGGTTTTTCATATAGTTATTTCTCCTTTAGTAGTTGTGGCACCTTCTCAACATGTCTCACATGATCCTCCTAAGACTTGCTATAGATTAGTATATCATCAAAAAATAATAACACAATTTTTCGAAGGAAGGGCTTGAAAATGGAATTCATCAACCCTTGGAATGTGGAAGGTGCATTTGTAAGGCCAAAAGGGATGACCGAAAATTCATAATGGCCTTCATGAGTTCGGAATGTTGTTTTTGGGATATCTTCTTCCTTCATTCTAATCTGATGATACCCTGAACGAAGATCCAACTTTGTGAAATCGATTACTCCATGTAGTTCATCTAACAATTCATTAATGATGGGAATGGGAAACTTATCTTTAATAGTGATCTTGTTGAGGTCTCTATAATCTGGACACATATGCCATGAACCATCTTTCTTGAATACCATTACCATCGGTGCAGAGTAAGAACCTTGGCTAGGTCTAATAATGCCAGCCTCTAACAAATCTTCAACCATGCGCTCAATTTCACTCTTCTGGGCATAAGGGTATCTGTATGGTCTGATGTTAGGAGGAACACTCCCAGGAATTAGGTGAATATCATGATCATGATTTCGAGTGGGTGGAAGACCTTTGGGAATATATTCGAATACATTGGAATGCTTATCAATGATCCCTTGGAGATCTAGAGGAATAGATGGCTTAGATGTTTGAACATCTAGTGAGCATAGTTGTGCAATAACCCCTTGATGCCCCTTTTTCAATAATTTTGTCATTCCATTAGAGCTTATCACCTTACCGAGTTTCCCTGTGATACCTCTTAACTCAATTTCTTTTCCTTCGAGTGAAAATTTCAAGAAAAGTTCTTGAAAATTAAAAGCCACGGTTCCTAATGATTGTAACCATTGGATTCCTAGTACAACATCAACACCACCCATGGGTATATAAATCATTGGAATATTCATTACATATTCCCCCATAGTAAGATTTATCTTATTGCATTTTCTTGAGCAACTGATAGTTCCTCCATCTGCAATCATTACTTGAAACTTTGGTGTTGGATATACAAAGAAAT
This sequence comes from Picea engelmannii, assembly GCA_009831015.1. Classification (NCBI taxonomy): domain Eukaryota; kingdom Viridiplantae; phylum Streptophyta; class Pinopsida; order Pinales; family Pinaceae; genus Picea; species Picea engelmannii. The sequence goes on from ML789734.1 coordinate 305,958, forward strand.
TGAGAGCTTTGACTAATTTATAGTGAATGAAATTATGAGTACTGCCAGAATCAATTAGGACTATTACCTTATTATTTTTTATATATCCTTTGATCTTGAGGGTTTGAGGAGTGCTAATTCCAACCAATGCATTACAGGATATCGTGGGAGTCAACTCTTTAGATGAAATTGCTTCTATGTTTTCATCTTGAGATGGTTCTTGTTCTTGTTCTTCTTCCTCTTCACAATCTATGTAAAATAATTTCTTATCACCGCACTTATGTCCCTTACTGTACTTGTTGTCACAATTAAAGCATAAACCTTTTTCTTTTCTTTCCTCCAATTGTTGAGGTGTCAACCTTGTAGGTTGAGGCGTTTTAGAAGAAGGATCATTATTCTTTCTATAGATGTTAGGATTGGTCCTTCTAGTAGCCATAGCCATATTTTTACTTTCAACATTTCTTGCCACCCTAAATGCATTCTCCAATGATTTGGGTTCTCGAAGGCCAACCTCATGTTGAATGTTATACATTAAAGTTCTTATGAATACATCAATCAAGTGCTCATCAGGAATATATGTTACCTTTATATTCAATCTTTGGAAGTTCTCAATGTTCTCTGTAATTGAACCATTTTTCTTGAGATTTATCAATTGGCTAAAGAAGGTATTGCTCCTTGTATCCTCATAGTGTTCTATCATTTCTTCCGTGAAAATTGTCCAAGTGACGAGTGATTTGCGAGAACAAATCCATCGATACCATACAAATTGATTGGGTTTTAAATATAAAGAAGCAATTCATACCTTTTGTGTATGTGGTACATTATCTAGATCAAAGAATTGCTCCATCTGAAGTATCCATGTGATAGGGTCCTTGCCATCAAACTTCCTCATATCGATCTTAGGAACATGGTTGGTCTTCAACCCAAAGTTGGAGTTTTTCCATTTTTGATTCACCTTCCTTGTGTCCTCGCCATGAATTTCATGGGATACATTTTCACTTTCAAGTGTCCTCTCTATTACGAAATTTTTCAATCCTTCCATGATTTCCTCTTTTAAACCATCCATCTTAGTATTTATTGCCTCCAACTTAGCTTCCATCTGTTGTAGTTCATCTTTTGTTACTGCCTTCTTTTGTAAATCATTTATGTCCCTACGCATTTCTTCACCTTCATCAAGAGTCCAAGTAGGATTGTCGGGAGGCTTATTTGGTGTATGAGTTCCCCTTTTTGGTGACATGTTGGCCAAGTATCACTTTAAACCTTGATTTTGAGGTGGTTCTTCTAGACAATCTTCCTTTTATTGTATCTCCAAAATTTTGGCCATTCTGAGTATGAAATTTTCTTTTTTGTAGGTCTCTGATATTTGTTCTCTGCAATGCCATAGGTCTGATCAAAATTGGATGTGCCAAGTGGAATTTATGGTAGCTTCCCCACAACTTGTTGTTTGTTTTCCTTTCCAGGAGATGTCACTTGTACAACGTGCCTCACACAAAATAATTGATATAAAATTCTAAAACTCGTACCAAAACTACTATGGTCTATCCACTACCCAATGCAACCAGTCTCACTCACTTTGGATACTCTAGGAATAAGTTATGATTGTTTTACCCGAAACACCTGCTTGAGACTAGTCAGATACCCTATCTTCCACATGGTGTATATACAAATATAAGATGACCCAGACGATGAAATTGTTACCACATATACCTTACTAATTTCTGTGAATATCTTCTAGATTTCAGGGTCTGAAACATTATAGAAACACTTTTATAGAAAAACTTCTGCAATGACTCAATTCAAGATGATTCCAGAACCCTATATTAGAAAGATTGTATCTCCGAAATTATAAGGCCTCGGGAGCTGAAATTGTAACCCAACGTACCTTGATCTGTCTACTAAATATTCTCCAAGATGTTCCTTCTGAATCATTGTAGAAAACAAGTTATAGCAAAAATTCCAAAGTGTCTCATATGTAGCAGCGAAACCCCAAGACCTTGAGCTCTAAAACCATATGTTAGAAACCAAATATCAATATAGCATAGAAAAACCTCAAAATAAGTACTCAACGCCTTGAAAAAAAAATTTCAGATAATTAGTCTCTTCGAGGGGGCAACCTCCTTATTCCCACATAAATTTTCAATTACAATATGATTCCAAATGAAAATGTCTCATTGGTATATATAGGAGACTAGGAGGTATAATTACAAATAATGGACTAAATGCGACATAAATAAAATAGAATTTCTAATGTAATATTCCACAATTAAGGGGTAATGAGCCACTATTTAGGTCTTAACATATTAAGGTTGGTTGTCATTGATGTCAAGTCTTGAAGAAAGTCTGGTAGCATAAAGGTTTGGGTAATGGACCCAAGTTTGTTTGATGTAAATATGACTCATTATTGTCTTTTCATGGTTGATAAGAAGTACAAATGGATGAACTCCAAAGTGGTCCCCTTATGGTGAAATCCCTCATGGGAAGACACTTTGCGGATTGAGTTATCCTAGAAGTATGGTTAGAGAACCCATGCTTAATTGTGTAATAATGAGATCAAGGTCAGTGAATTTGTCAGTGAAACTATCCTAGATGGATTTTTCTCGTCATGACATTTTCGGTGGTATGTGAAATGTCACATAAATCCTCATGGTTAGAGAATTATGGCCATATGAAGTTGGAGAACCCTCATGAGTCATCTAGAAGCCCATAAAAGTCAAAGTGTGTGCAAAAGAAATTATTTAAACAATAAAGTTAATGGAGAAATCCCTAAAATAAGGAAAGTGGGATGCTACATGAAAGTATAAATAAGAGGCAAGGATCACTCATTTAATCACACTTGAACCTATTGAATATCATTGAATATATATTTTGTGAAAGACTATTTGGGCAGGTATTATTGATAGAGAAAAGTGTGGCAGGAAAAGTGTGACAAGAAAAATGCGCAGAAAAATTACGGTAGGAAAACTGCAGCAGAAAAAGTGTGGAAGAAAAATTGCGGTAGAAATATTGTGGCAGAAAAATCGCGGGAGAAAAAATGCGGCAGAAAAATCACGACAAAAAAAGGGCGGCAACAATATGGTTGGGGTCTATTTATGAGAGATATGGGACATCTTGCTTGAGGTATGTTTTGTGAGATAGGGTTTAGCTCTTGATATGGTATTGGATGTTCAGTATTGTTGCATATATCATATTTGTTGAGGGATACAGTTGGTATTTTGTTGTTGGTATTTGGCATATGGGTATTGGTCTTATGGAAAAAAAAGTGCGACAGAAAAATCGCGGGAGAAAAAGTGTGACAAAAAAATCATGACAAAAAAAGGGCGTCAACAATATGGTTGGGGTCTATTTATGAGAGATATGGTACATCTTGCTTGAGGTATGTTTTGTGAGATAGGGTTAGCTCTTGAGATGGTATTGGATGTTCAATATTGTTGCATATATCAGATTTGTTGAGGGATATAGTTGGTATTTGTTTTTTGGTATTTGGCATATGGGTATTGGTATTTTGGTTGTGATGTGTTGTTGAAGTTGTTGGTTTATCTTGAGGCTACATAACAATGAGGTTGTGGCACATGGTTTTTAAGGGTTTATGGTATTTGGTTTATGGATAGAGTGATGAATTTTTAGATAACTTTTGATGGTTATATTGGTGTATGTATTTGGTATATGGTTGAGATACATGTTGGGTACATGGTTGAGACAAGTAGTTGATGAGTTGGCATATACATAAGGTGTATAGTTGATGAGTTGGCACATACATGACGTGTACAATTGATGATGTTGGTACATCTTGATGATTCAAGGTTGATGCATGGTACATGTTGGTTCAGGTTATTGGTATAGGTTGTTTGGTGCAGGTTGACTGGTACAGGTTGACTAGTACAGGTTGTTACAGGTTATTGGTACAGGTTGACAGTGACAGGTTGAAAATGGCAGTGATTTATTCAGTGACAGTGACAGGTTGTCTACATTTGGAATTTATATTTCAGGGTGGTTTCACGGGGCAATGACAGGTGGTTGTAGCCACCTTTCGGTTGTAGCCGGATAACTTACGGGGTTGTAGCCTCCTTCTGGTTGTAGCCAGAGAATTAGGGAGTTGGATATTCCCTCAGGATGTAGCCTGAGAAACTAGGGGGTTGGAGCCTCCTTCCAGTTGCAACTGGAAAACAAAGGAATTTGGTGCTTCCAATGAATGTAATTCTTCAAGATATATAAGAAAAAATATTTTGTGGTTTTCTTTGGCTTTGGGTTTCCACGTAAAAACATTGGTGTACTATGTATGTGTGTGATTTCTCTTTTGTTCATTGTTTATTTACTCTGTAACTATTGGATGATAATGCTACATTGATATAACACTTGCATTTTTGGTGAAAAATGATTAAATTTCTCTATTACTGATTCACCCCCCCCCCCTCTCAGTAATCCAACAATTGGTATCAGAGTAGGTTCCTTCAGAAATCAGTTTAACCACTGAAAGGTATATCATGGAGAAAAAAAACATGTATAAAAATGGAATACCATAGTTTGATGGACAAAAGTATGCATTTTGGAGCATAAGGATGAAAACATATATACAGGCACAGGGATTTTAAATTTGGAAATCAATTGTAGATGGATACATAGGACAAGCAATTCCGTCGACAAATGACAAAACAACAAAACTCTGTCATAATAACTCCAAAGCCGCAAATGCATTGTTGAATGGTCTTGGAGAATCGATATTCACCAAAGTTTCACATTGTAAATCCGCTAAAGAGATTTGGGACAAACTTCAAAATATTTATGAAGGAGATTCAAAAGTCAAAGAAACAAAGCTTCAAACTTATAGAGGTTAGTTCAAACAACTAAAGATGAAGTAAGATGAGAATATTGCATCTTACTTTTTACGAGTCGATGAAACAGTAAATGCAATCATGGGATTGGGAGAAGAAATCAAAGAATCTGTAATTTTTTTAAAGGTACTAAGATATCTTCCTATGAGATTTGACCCTAAGATATCAACATTAGAAGAAAGAGAATATTTGAAATCAATAAGCATGGAGAAATTACATGGAATCTTCACAAAATATGAAATGAGAACTAAACAGGAAAATCTAGATATAAAAGAAGCAGCCCTCAAAGCATCCAAAAATTCAAAGCAAAAGGGAAAACAAAAAGAAAAGGAACATAGCAGCAGCAGTGACGTTTCGGAAGATGATGAAGAAGTGGCCAACTTTGTCAAAAGATTGAACAAGGGAACCAACAGAAGGTATAGAGGTAAGATTCCTTTGATTTGTTTTAATTGTGATGGTATTGGTCATTTTTCTAACAATTGTACTCATAAGAAAAAGAGAAATGATGAAGGTTACTCAAATAGAAAACAAACGTATAAAGACAAAAGAACCACAAATAAAGTTTTCAAGAAAATCTTATGCACCAAAGAAGACATATCATCATCAGATAAAGATGAAGCCAGTGACAGTGAGACACAAAGAGTTATATTCATGGTAGTAGAAGACTCTGAAGAATAATATGAAGAGGCCGAAGAAGAATATGAAGAAGCAGAAAAAGAATATGAAGATGCAGAAGCTGACTACCGAGAAGAGTTGATGTGTTCCATAGAAGTTATCAGAAGAGAAAAGAAGAAAAAAAAGAAACTACAAGCAGAACTAGACAAGAAACAAGACACTCAAGAACTAGAACAAATGATCACAAATTTGAAAGTTCAAATAGAAGAAGATAAAAGAATTGAAGAATCACTAAAAGAATAGCTAGAAGAAAAAGACAGGATCATTAGAAATTTGGAAGCAGAGATTGTCACATTAAGAAAGGATCTTCAAAAGAAAAATATGCAGAACAACTCAAAAGTTTTGGATGACATTATCATCAGTCAAAAACCTCATCATGACAAGTCTGAACTTGGATGCAGTCAGACAGAAAAGGGATCAAGCTCCAAAACAAAAGAGTAAGAAACATATCCAAAAATCTATGCATAAACAATCAAAGGGGATAGGAAGATCTACAAGGACACTCCTCCACCGAGAAGATTCAGATTTCAGATTCAACAACCGACATATATGCTTGAGGAAGAAGAAGAATTCATAAGAGTACCTCATTTTAGAATATCTTGAACTCCTAGGTATCAAACTATCTTTTTTGGTTTATGTTATGCATGTAATAATTTTGGACATAAATATGTGAATTACAGAGCTAACAAAAAGAACATAAAAAACTCTGAAAGTCATATACAAAAGGGTTATCCAAGAAGGCCTAGTGAAACACATAGAAGAAGTTACAACAAGTTCGAATCTGTTAGGAACCAAATATCAATATAGAAAAGAAAAACCTCAGAATAAGTACTCAATGCCTTGAAAAAGAGATAAATTCAGATAATAATCCTCTTCGAGGGGGAAACCTCCTTATGCCCACATAAATGTTCAATTACAAGATTATTCCAAATGAAAATGTCTCCTTGGTATATATAGGAGACTAGGAGGTATAATTACAACTAATGGACTAAAGCCGACATAAATAAAATACCATTACTAACGTAATATGCCCTAATTAAGGGGTAATGAGCCACTATTTAGGGCTTCACATGCCCCTCCCCTTGAGACAAGTGTTGTCTGAAACACTTGAGTAACTCTGGATGCTTTTGTATAAAAGACTCATCTTCCCAAGTGGAATCTTCAACCGGTAGTTTCCTCCATTTAATGAGAAACTCTGAAATGGATCTATTCCTCAACTGGCGAATTCTTGTGTCGGTGCTGGCTTCAACATCCAATATGATTTTTCCTTCCTCTTCAAGTTCTGGAAATATAGTTTGAACTGGGATCTTGTCACCTATAAACTTCTTTAAGCATGAAACATGGAAAACTGGGTGTACTTGTGAAGATACAGGCAACTCCAATTTGTATGTCATAGTACCAATATTTTGCAACAAATTATAAGGGCCATAGTACTTTGGTGATAATTTATCATCCTTCTTGGCTTGCTTGAGGGACATCTGTTTGTATGGTTGTAGTCTTAAAAACACCCAATCCCCTACTTCAAAACTTCTTTCACTACGATGTTGATCTTCTTATTGTTTCATGTGATTTTGTGCCATGGTCAGGTTGTCCTTTAATATTTGGAGAACTTGTTGTTGATGCTCGATGTGATCTTCCACTGCTTGAACCTTAGATTTTTATTTTAGATAAGAAGTGATGGAAGGAGGGTGGAATCCATAGAGTGCCATAAATGGTGTCATTTTTGTTGCAGTATGAAAGGAAGTGTTATACCACCATTCTACCAAGGGTAACCATTTGAACCATTGTGTTTGTTTATCAGAGACAAAGCAACGAAGGTAGCCTTCTAGACATTTGTTCACTATCTTGGTTTGTCCATTAGATTGAGGATGATAGGATGAGATATGAGCCAATTGAGTACCCAAACAAGAAAATAATTCTGTCCAAAAATGTCCAGTGAAGATGGGATCTTTGTCACTTACAATAATCTTTGGGATGCCATGTAGATTTTGAAATGTCTCCATGAATGTGGTGGAAATTGTACTAGCTTTGAAGGGATAAGAGAGTGCAAAAAAGTGTGTGTACTTGGTAAGTCTATCAATAATCACCATGATGACACTCTTTCCTTCAGATTTCGCTAACCCTGTGATGAAATCCATGGAAACCTCCTCTCAGTGCTGACTTGGGATGACTAATGGTTGTTAAAGACATGGGGTATTAATTGTTTCCACCTTATTTTGTTGGCAAACCAAACATTCTTCCACAAACCTTTGAACATCAGTTTTAAGGCCATCCCAAAAAAAATCCTTCCTAACCCTATGGTAGGTTTTTAAAAATCCCGAGTGCCCTCCTATTGGAGAGGTGTGCAATTCCAATAGTACCTTTTGTTTGAGTTGGGAGTTCTTACATAAATATAAGAGATCTTTGTACCATACTGAATCATTTTTCCATGTAAATGTATCTGATGTACTGGAATCCTGCTGCAACCTTTGAATGAGAGTCCACACTTTTTCGTCATTCTTCCATTCATCCCTTGCTTCTATTATCAAATTGGGTTGGATGATCGAGATAGAACAGAGAAAGGCCTCAACATCTTCATCCTTCCTTGAGAGTGCATCTGCCACAACATTTTTCTTCTCTTTTTTATAGACAATTTCAAAATCATAACCCAATATCTTGGTTACCCATTTTTGTTGTTCTTTTAAATATAGTCTTTGTTCCAAGAAGTATTTAAGACTATCATGATCTGTTTTGACCTTGAAGTGCCTACCTATTAGGTAAGGACGCCATTTCTTCAATGCAAGTAGTATTGCCATCATTTCCTTCTCATAAATGGGTTTGTGTAATTCCTTTCCCTTGAGTGGTCGACTTTCAAAATCCAGGGCCTTCCTTCTTGCATTAGGACAACACCAATTCTATTTCCCGAGGCATCACATTCCACAATAAAGCCTTTTTTGAAGTCTGGAGTGGTCAAGACAAGAGATTTTCACATCACCTATTTAAGTTGTTCAAAAGCTTTAGTTTTCTCTGGAGTCCATGAAAATGCATCCTTCTTAGTTAGTGTCATTAAAGGTGTTGTTATTCTTCCATAGTTTCGAACAAACTTGCGGTAGTAACCTGTCAAACCCAAAAATCCTCTAAGATTCTTCAATGTTTTGGGAATCGGCCAGTCCATCATGGCCTTAATCTTTTAAGGTCTACCTTGACACCTTCATGAGATACAATATGACCCAAATAATCTACCTCCTTCACTCCAAAGAAACATTTGGATAGTTTGGCATATAGTAGTTTCTCCTTTAGTAGTTGTAGCACCTTGTCAACATGTCGCACATGATCCTCCCAAGACTTGCTATAGATTAGTATATCATCAAAAAATAATAACACAAATTTTCAAAGGAAGGTCTTGAAAATGGAATTCATTAACCGTTTGAATGTGGAAGGTGCATTTGTAAGGCCAAAAGGCATGACCAAAAATTCATAATGGCCTTAATGAGTTCGGAATGCTGTTTTTTGGATATCTTCTTCCTTCATTATAATCTGATGATACCCTGAACGAAGATCCAACTTTGTGAAATAGATTGCTCCATATAGTTTATCTAACAATTCATTAATGAGGAGAATGGGAAACTTATCTTTAATAGTGATCTTGTTGAGCCCTCTATAATCTGGACACATACGCCATGAGCCATATTTCTTGAATACCATTACCACCGGTGCAGATTAAGAACTTTGGCTAGGTCTAATAATGCCAACCTCTAACATTTCTTCAACCATGCGTTCAATTTCACTCTTCTAGGCATAAGGGTATCTGTATGGCCTGATGTTAGGAGGAACACTCCCATGAATTAGGTGAATATCATGATCATGATTTCAAGTGGGTGGAAGACCTTTGGGAATATCTTCAAATACTTTGGAATGCTTATCAATGATACCTTGGAGATCTAGAGGAATAGATGGATTAGATGTTTGAACATCTAGTGAGCATAGTTGTGCAATAACACCTTGATGCCCCTTTTTCAATAATTTTGTCATGCCATTAGAGCTTATCGCCTTACCGGGTTTCCTTGTGATACCTCTTAACTCAATTTATTTTCCTTCCAATGAAAATTCCATGAAAAGTTCTTGAAAATTAAAATCCATTGTTTCTAATGTTTGCAACCATTGGATTCCTATACAACATCAACACCACCCATGGGTATAACAATCATTGGAATATTCATTACATATTCCCCCATAGTAAGATTGATCTTATTTAATTTTCCTAAGCAATTGATAGTTCTTCCATCTGCAATCATTACTTGAAACTCTGGTGGTGGATATATAAAACAATTGAGAGATTTGGATAATTTGTAGTGAATGAAATTATGAGTACTGCCAGAATCAATTAGGACTATTACCTTTGTCTTTTTGATATATCCTTCGATCTTGAGGGTTTGAGGAGTGCTAATTCCAGCCAATGCATTACACGATATCGTGGGAGTCAACTCTTCAGACAAAATTTCTTCTACGTTTTTATCTTGAGATGGTTCTTGTTCTTGTTCTTGTTTTTCTTCCTCTTCCCAATCTATGTAGAATAATTTCTTCTCACCACACTTATGTACCTTACTGTACTTGCTGTCAAAATTAAAGCATAAACCTTTTTCTTTTATTTCTTCCAATTGTTGAGGTGCCAACGTTGTCGGTTGAGGTGTTTTAGAAGAAGGAGCATTATTCTCTCTATAGATGTTAGGATTGGTCCTTCTAGTAGCCATAGCCATATTTTTACTTTCAACATTTCTTGCCACCCTAAATTAATTCTCCAATGATTTGGGTTCCCAAAGGCGAACCTCATGTTGAATGTTATCTATTAAAGTTCCTATGAATACATCAATCAAGTGCTCTTCTGGAATATTTGTTACCTTTATATTCAATCTTTGGAATCTCTCAATGTGCTCTGTAACTGAACCCTTTTTATTGAGATTTATCAATTGGCTAAAGAAGGTATTGCTCCTTGTATCCTCATAATGTGCTATCACTTCTTCCGTGAAAATTGTCCAAGTGACGAGTGATTTGCGAGAACAAAGCCATCGATACCATACAAATTGATTGGGTTCTAAATATAAAGAAGCAATTCATACCTTTTATGTATGTTGCACATTATGTAGATCAAAGAATTGCTCCATCTGAAGTATCCATGTGATAGGGTCCTTGCCATCAAACTTCCTCATATTGATCTTAGGAACATGGTTGGTCTTCAACCCAAAGTTGGAGTTTCTCCATTCTTGATTCATCTTCCTTGTGTCCTCATCATGAATTTCATGGGATACATTTTCACTTTCAGGTGTCCTCTCTATTACGAAATTTTTCATTCCTTCCATGATCTCCTCTTTTAAACCATCCATCTTTGCCTCCAACTTAGCTTCCATATATTGTAGTTCATATTTTTTTACTGTCTTCTTTTGTAAATCATTTATGTTCCTACGCATTTATTCACCTTCATCAAGAGTCCAAGTAGGATTGTCTGGAGGCTTATTTTTGTAGAAGTTCCCTTTTTTGGTTGCATGTTGGCAAAGTATCACTTTAAACCTTGATTTTGAGGTGGTTATGCTAGACAATCTTCCTTTTATTATATCTCCAAAATTTTGGCCCTTCTAAGTATGGAATTTTCTTTTTTGTAGGTCTCTGATATTTGTTATCTGCAATGCCACAAGTCTGATCAAAATTGGATGTACCAAGTGGAATTTACGGTAACTTTCCCACAACTTGTTTATTTGTTTATTTTCCAGGAGATCTCACTTGTATAGCGTGCCCCGCACAAAATAATTGATATAAAATTATGAAACTCGTACCATAACTACTACGACTTGTCTACTATCCAATGCAACTAGTCGCATGCAAATTGGATACTCTAGGAATAAGTTATGATTGTTTTACCCTGAACATCGGCTTGAGACGACTAGTTAGATAGCCTATCTTCCACAGGGTGTATATACAAATGTAAGATGACCCAAAAGCTAAAATTGTTTCCACATATACCTTACTAATTTATGTGAATAGCCTCTATAGTTTAGGGTCTGAAACATTACAAAAAACAATTTATAGCGAAAATTCGGCAATGACTCAATTCAGGATGATTCCAGAACCCTATATTAGAAAGGTTATATCTTCAAAAGTATAAGGCCTCAGGAGTTGAAATTTTAACCCAAAGTACCTTGACCCATCTAATAAATATCCTCCAAGTCGTTCCTTATGAATCATTGTAGAAAAAACTTTATAGAAAAAATTCCAAGATGTCTCAGATGTATCATCGAAACCCAAAGACTTTGAGCTCTGATACCATATGTTAGGAACCAAATATCAATATAGCAAAGAAAAAACTCAGAATAAGTACTCACGACTTTGAAAAAGATACAAATTCAGTTAATAAGCCTCTTCGAGAGGGAAACCTCCTTATGCCAACATAAATGTTCAATTACAAGATGATTCCAAATGAAAATGTCTCCTTGGTATATATAGGAGACTAGGAGGTATAATTACAACTAATGGACTGAATCCGACATAAATAAAATAAAATTACTAATTTAATATGCCCTAATTAAGGGGTAACGAGCCACTATTTAGGGCTTAACATAATCTTTAAGCACTGAAGTGGAATGTTACAAATGTAACAACTTTGGACACATGGCCAAAGATTGAAGAATGACAGTCCCTCCTAGAGAACTGCAACATAATAACAATAGTCACAAATAGGAACCTCAGTAAAGGACATGGATAAGAAAGCAGAATCAATATAGCAATGAAGAATGCACACTCACTCTACAAGCTAAGCAGAAGAAACATGGCTGGTATGTTGACAGTGGTTGTTCAAAACACATGACAGGTGATAGATACATGTTTATTTCATTAAGAAAGGAAAGATATGGATTAGTCTCCTTCAAAAATTACGATTCAACTAAAATCATTGGAAAAGGCACAATCAAAATTGGGAACAAGAATACCAAGGTAGAAAATGTTCTACTAGTAGAAGATATGAAACATAATCTTCTAAGTGTGAGTCAAATGTGTGACCAAGGTCATTAAGTTACTTTCAATTCACAAAAGTATGAGATAAGAAAATAAGGTTAAGGAAAATTGATTGCTACAACTGTGAGAACTTCAAGCAACACATATGTGTTAAGTGAAATTGGAAATGAAAAGTGTTGTCTAGGAAAGGAAGATGAAAGTTGGCTATGGCACAAAAGAATGGGTCACATACATTTTGATAACCTTGTCAAAGTCAGCAAAAGATAAGCAGTCAGAGAAATTCCCCAAATCATGAAACCAACCAACACTTTATGCAAGCATTGTCAACAAGGAAAAAAAACAAAGACCAGGTTCAAATAAAAAGAATATTCAACGACAAGACCATTGGAAATTGTGCATACTGATCTAGTTGGACCAACTACAACAAAGGTATTAAAAGGCGAAAAATACTTTATGTTATTATTTTATGATTATACAAGAATGACTGCAGTTTGCTTTCTCAAGAATAAGTCAGAAGCTTTTGAAAACTTCAAGATCTACAAAGAAATGGTTGAAAATGAAATGGATTCAAAAATCAAATGCTTGAGATCTGATAATGGAGGAGAGTTCACTTTAAAGGAATTTATGGACTACTGCAACAGTCATGGAACAAAAAAGAAATTCTTAGTTTCTAGGAAACCTCAACAGAATGGAGTTGTTGAAAGAAAGAACAAGATAGTACAAGAAATGGCCCGAACAATGCTAATGGAATCCAAATTGAAATATATCTTTTGGAAACAGGAAGTGCATACAACAGTTCACATTCAAAATAGATTAATGCTCATAAACAACACTAACAAAACTCCCTGCGACCTATGGAAAGGAAGACCAAAAAATGTGAAACAGTTCAAAGTTTTTGGAAGAAAATGCTACATCAAAAGATAATATGGTAGAATGGAAAAGTTTGACTCTCGTGTGGACAAAGGAGTACTTGTTGGTTACTCAAATACAAGGAAATAATACAAGTGTTACAACCTGAGATTGAACAAAGTTGTGGAAAGCATCAACGTAACAAATGATGAAACAGGTAGACCAGAATTAAAGGAAGAAGAAAATGAATCAATGGAACAACTTTACAAAGAAGAAACAGAAGATGAAAAAGAAGTATAAGGGGAAGATGAAGAGGATCCGACAGAAGCAGAAGAGAAAGTTCACCAAGTGCCTCCAAAGACACCTAGCAGATGAGTACAGAAGAATAATCCTTCAGATCAGTTTATTAGAAACAAAGACACAGGAGTTGAGACTAGAAGAATAATCCATTCACCAGAACAAACACAATTAACACTCTCATCTACGATTGAACCAACCTTTTTTTAAGAGGCCAACAAAGATGAATTTTGGAATAAGGCCATGGATGAAGAATTTGATCAAATAGAGAAAAATGACACTTGGGAATTGGTTCCAAGACCAAAGGAAAAGAATGTGATGGACACAAAGTGGGTATACATAAATAAATTGAATGAAGATGGACATGTTACAAGGAACAAAGATAGATTAGTATGTAAAGGATATGCACAGGTTGAAGGAATTGAATTTGAAGAGAGATTTTCCCTAGTTTCTAGAATGGAAGCAATCCTATTTCTTTTAGCTTATGCATGCTCCAAAAATATTAAAGTGTATCAGATGGACGTAAAATATGTTTTTCTGAATGGGGAACTTGAAGAAGAAGTCTACATTGAAAAACCATAAGGATATCAGTTGTCACAGAATGCAGATTATGTGTGTAAATTAAAGAAGGCCTTGTATGGTCTAAAGAAGGCTCCTAGAGCATGGTACTCTAGACTGGATAAATATCTACAACAAGAAGGGTTCAGAAAAGGAAGTGCAGACAACAACCTCTACATCAAGGTAATTCAAGATAGTATTTTATTAATTGAAGTTTATGTTGATGATATTATTTTTGGTAGTGATGATGATAGGTTAAGCCATAAATTTGCAAAGGATATGTAGAATGAATTTGAAATATCATTACTTGAAGAACTATCCTTCTTTCTGGGACTTTTGATACATCAAAGTAGCCAAGGAATTTTTATTTCTCAAACCAAGTATATCATAGAAATGCTAAAGAGTTCATAATGGAATATTGCAAACCAGTTATCACTCCCATGCAAACCAGTTGCAAGTTGAGAAAAAATGATGATTCAAAGTATATAGATCAAAGAAAATATAGGTCAATTATTGGAAGCCTACTATATGTGACAACATCCAGACCAGATGTAATGAACACAGTTGTACATGTGGCACGATTTCAAGAAACACCAAACAAATCACATGTATTAGCAGTGAAGAGGATTTTCAGATATCTCAAAGGAACATAAGAGTTTGGATTATTGTATCCAAAAGGAAAGGATCTATCACTTAATTCCTACATAGATGCAGACTGGGCAGGTTGTATTGATGACTGACAAAGCACCAGTTGAGTAGTTTTCTACTTGGGTGAGTGTTTAGTATCATGGCTAACCAAGAAACAATCATCAATATCTTTATCTACAATTCAGACAGAGTATATTGCATCAACAACATGTTGTACGCAGGTTCTTTGGATGAAACAAACTCTGACAGATATATAGTTTGAGTATGATGAGCCCATTCCAATCTATTGTGATAATACAAGCACCATCAATATCTCAAATAACCTGATGATGCACTCCAAGACAAAGAACATTCCAATCAAGTATCACTTTCTACGGGAACATGTTGCATAAAATAACATCATAGTTGAGTATGTGGGCACAAAAGAACAAGTGGAAGACATCTTTACAAAACCACTTCCACGGTAAGCCTTTGAGTATCTTTTCCAGAGACTCGGAGTTATTTATACTCCAAAATGAATTATTTTGAATGCTTATCTTATATGTCTTAGATGTACACGAGGAAGCACCATAAAGAGGATAGTTCAATTAGGGGGAGAAACCCCAGATGGAAAGATACCTTTGTCATTGATGAAAAAGGGGGAGAGATTTATCAGATGCAGAAGATAGAGGCATGATTCTAGGGGGAGGAATGGTTAGAGAGATGCAGAGGACAAAGGCATGGTTCCAGGGGGACCATGAGTGATATGACTTCAGTATTGCATGACATGATTTCAGCATTGCATCAGAGTGTTGCCATCAATGCCAAAGGGGGAGATTGTTGATTAAGGTTGGTTCTCATTGATGTCAACCCTTGAAGAAAGTCTGGTAGCAATTTTCGGTAGCACAAAGGTTTGGGTAATGGACCCAAGTTTGTTTGATGTAAATATGACTCATTATTGTCTTGTCATGGTTGATAAGAAGTACAAATGGATGAATTCCAAAGTGGTCCCCTTATGGTGAAATCCCTCACGGGAAGACGCTTTGTAGATTGAGTTATCCTAGAAGTATGGTTAGATAAGATTAATTGTGGAATAATGAGATGAAGGTCAATGAATTTGTCAGTGAAACTATCCTAAATGGATAGTGCTTGTCATGCCATTTCCGGTGGTATGTGGAACGTCACATAACTCCTCACGGTTAGAGAGTTATGGCTATATGAAGTTGGAGAACCCTTGTGAGTCATCTAGAAGCCCCTAAAAGTCAAAGTGTGTGCAAAATAAATTATTTAAATAATAAAGTTAATGGAGAAATCCCTAAAATAAGGAAAGTGGGATGCTACATGAAAGTATAAATAAGAGGCAAGGCCCTCTCATTTAATCACACTTGAACCTATTGAATATCATTGAATATCTATTTTGTGAAAGGTTATTTGGGTAGGTATTATTGATAGAGAAAAGTGCAGTAGGAAAAGTGTGGCAGAAAAAGTGCGTCAGAAAAACTGTGGCAGAAAAAGTGTCGCAAGAAAAGTGCGGCAGAAAAATTGTGGCAGAAAAAGTGCGACAAAAAAATTGTGGCAGAAAAAGTGCGGCAGAAAAATCGTGGCAGAAAAAGTGCGGCAGAAAAATCGCGACAACAACATGGTTGGGGTGTATTTATGAGAGATATGGCACATCTTGTTTGAGGTATGTTTTGTGAGCTAAGTTTTATATCTTGAGATGGTATTGGATGTTCAGTATTGTTGCATATATTAGATTTGTTGAGGGATATAGTTGGTATTTTGTTGTTGGTATTTGGCATATGGGTATTGGTCTTTTGGTTGTGATGTGTTGCTGAAGTTGTTGGTTTATCTTGAGGCTACATAAGAGTGAGGTTGTGGAACATGGTTTGATGTAAGGGTTTATGGTATTTGGTTTGTGGATAGAGTGATGAATTGTTATATAACGTTTGATGGTTATATTGGTGTATGTATTTGGTATATGGTTGAGGTACATGTTGGGTACATGGTTGAGACAAGTAGTTGATGAGTTGGCATATACATGAGGTGTATAGTTGATGAGTTGGAACATACATGAGGTGTATAGTTGATGATGTTGGTACATCTTGATGAGTCAAGTTTGATGCATGGTTTATGCATGGTACATGTTGGTTCAGGATATTGGTACAAGTTGTTTGGTGCAGGTTGACTGGTACAGGTTGTTACAGGTTATTGGTACAGGTTGATAGTGGCAGTGGTTGATTCAATGACAGTGATAGGTTATCTACATTTGACATTTATATTTCAGGGTGGTTGGACGGGGCAATGACATGTGGTTGTAGTCGGAGAAATTAGGGGGTTGTAGTCTCCTTCTAGTTGTAGCCAGAGAATTGGGGAGTTGGAGCTTCCCTCAGGTTGTAGCCTAAGAAACTAGGGGGTTGCAACCTCCTTCCAGTTGCAACTGGAAAACAAAGGAAGTTGGTGCTTCCAATGAATGTAATTCTTCAAGACATATAATAAAAACAATTGTGTGGTTTTCTCCTACTTTGGGTTTCCACGTGTTGGCACACGGGAAGAACCAGGGTTCAACACTTCAACAATGCACCAACAAAACCCTAACTACTGTCCCTTTTGACAACACCTGCAAAGAAGATGAAGTCTCACCCAAGGTAGAGGCAGGGGGGTTGCAGTACTCAAGTTTCTACAACCTAGCTGGGACACAAATATGTGATTATAACACTTAACAGAGCACCTTAGCCAATAACATGCATTAATTTATGATTCTTATTTACTTCGCAGATTAAGCCCTAAATACAGAACAACGCTATAATAAACAGATCAACACCTCTAAGCACTTAGCATCAATTCAGATCTAACATTCATTAACATCATAAGGCACTGAGAAATCATATATCTATCTATCATACATCAAGAACAATGCACTAAGCAAACATAAACATAAACACCATGAATAACATTGCACAAAGCACGTCAACACAGGATATACGTGGTTCACCCCAGTGCGGGGCTACGTCCACCAACTCTTCTTCTTCTTTATTAGTCTTCTTCAATATTCTTACAGGCACAGAGCCACAGAGCTCACTCCACATTGGACAGGTGATATGTGCACAACGCACTAGATCCACCTTCCTCAAAATTAGGTCATAGCACAAAGCCTTACACAGTCTGCACACAAAGCACTTACAAAACAATCACACTTAGCTCTGCAAGATTCAACACATACTTGCACAAAGCCAACTAGCCAAGAACTAAGTCAATCAATGACTAGTAACCCCCTAACTCCTCCACTATCTACTTATTTATACATTACAAAAAGGAGCCTAAGCATGGGTAAACCCATGGGCCGACATCCCATACTCGTTACATAAAGCCTAAAATCCCCAAAAATCTCGCAAAATGGGCGGAATCCCATGATATCCACTTTACCTGGGCACTCTGTCTTCGACCAACTTGTCGAAGTCCCAAAAAATGGTCAATCATGACCAGTGTTTCCTCAAAACCTGTTCAAGGGCCAATAAGCCCCCAATACTCACCTGTGATTCATCCTGAGTCACTTTGATCTACGCAACAGTGCTTCGAAGGCCTCGAGATTATCTCAAGCTGCCTTGACTTGCTCCTTCAACAGGGCCTCCTGCTTGGTGAACTCCTGGATTACTTGCTCGTAGACAGGCCCTTCCAGGCGTTGCTCTACTTTTGTGACCACCTGTTCAAGTTGTGCGCCTTGTCCCTCGATTTCTTCAAAAAGTGTGCAGGCTTCATCCTTCATCGACTGGAGTCGTTGTGTCACCTCCATAACTCAGCTCTGGATTGCAGTGATCTGCTGCTGAACTGTGCGTTGCTCCTACGACCTTTTCATCTTCTCCACTGCCATAAGTTGCTTCGGCTATGCTTGCACAGTCGACGCCTATTTCTTCCCTTCCTGGAGTTGTGCCTCCAATCTCCTCAACTCCGAGTCTTCTGCAAGGTGCTCAGGGTCTGTGCACTTAGGTCACTGAGTTGCTTTCATTCTGCGGCCAATGCCCTGATTCTTTCTACTACGCTCCTAGAAGTTTCTTCCCTTTGATCTCATATTTCCTGCGGAGTGTTAGGCACTGCTTGAAGTTCTAGCTCTTCTACTCTTTCTTGGAGCTACTGAATGGCCTCAGTGAGCTTCCCTACTTGTCTCTCGGCTATCTCTTCTTCCATCTGTGCCAAGCTCGACACAGAGAAAATTTCTCTATTCACTGCCTCTCTAATCCCAATATGCTCTGTGAGCAACTAGTCTTTCTCTTTCTGGATTTTCTCCTTGTCTTCTTCGAACTTTGCCCGAAGGTCATCTATCTCTTGTTGCACAACCCAAAGTTGTGAAATGCCTCAATCCATCCATTATGGTGCGGTCTCAACTATCCAATGGTGATCTATCTGACAATAACTACATTTTTAACCATTCTGGAGCATCATTCTAACAGTCGGGGTGCCTCCAATGGTCATATAGCATCATCGTGGCAAAGTTCCTTTCTGCGCGGTTCTGCTAATATGGCGAGGTTCAAATTTTGCAAACCTGGCTTCTGCGAAGTCTTCTCTGGAACTATCTGCAGTTTTTCTAATTTTTCTTTCCTCTTACTGAGATTTCTAGCCTTCTTTCCTATGATTTGATTTTCTGGATTCCTCTTTCCATTCTTATCCTTATTTTCTCCTAGAATAGTAACTTCGCACTGCTGAGGGTCTTCCAAAGGGTTCAAATGTAATACCTTTTCACTTTCTAATTATGAGTTAGGTGCTCTTCTCTCCTGTATGGATAGGGTTTTCAAGCCTTCCTGCATTCTTGCAATTTTGACAGCTAAGTCTCTGGTCCTCAGTTGCTTCGACTTGTCCTCTTGTTCTTCTATTAAACGCACTATTCTCCAAGCCATGAAGTCCCTTGATTCTTGATTTTTCTGTTATGTGGCTACCTACTCTTCTTTTCTTCAGATCTGATCTTTCTCAATCTAGGTCTTCCCTAAAAAAAACGCAAAAGGGGTGTTGTTCTCAACAAACTTAATGACTTCAAATTCTTCTTTGGTCGATGGTCCATGCACCATCATAGCTACATTAATAACTCTTCCACATAGGGTTATCATATTTCCTTTAAACAACCCTATCCTTCCCAATGAAGGAATCATAACTGGCTTTCCCAAAATTTCCCAAGTACTTTCTGACATAAGATTCACATGTGTTTTCTCATCTAATACACAATCTATGTCGAAGTCTCCTATTCTTTTTTCTATGCACTGCTTCTCTTTTAAGATCTCTGGTAAACTGATGTCTATGTGATCATTCAAGGTTTCTTTCATCTGTAATAACATAGCTTCTGCTTCTTTTTAGTTTTCCAACATATCCCTAGTTTCTTGACCTTCTTCATGGTTTTCTTGTCTCATGTTCATATTTTCAACTTTAGCAATCATTCTAGGGCAATCCAAAACCTCATGATCAACAAATTTACAACAAAGACAAATAGGACCTACACCAGGGAATTCCTTAGCAAGATGTCCAGATATTTTGCAGTTATAACATAGTGTTAATCCTCTCTTTCTTTTGAACGATCCCCAACCTTTTTTGTATTGTGCACTAAGATGACAGTGATGGACCTGCAAAAAATTCTTTCTAGGGTCCTGCATTCACTTGTTAGTCCAAAAAATCTTTCTATGCATAGGAATAACATATATTTCACTAACTCTATTAAATTTATTCAGATCAAATATTCTTTCTTCTAGATGTGCCCTAGTTTTCAGACTAAGACCAAATCGATCAAACATACCTAGATTCATACTTTCGAAGAAAATTTTTTCCACCTATCTTACCTTTATCATAGCACAAAGCTTTAAGATATTACCTATTTTCTTCAGATTGAACTTCTCTTTTAGAACAGAGTTTCACAAGTCAAGTAGAATATTGTGCACTACAACGACAGATATACACACAAATATTTATTTTCTTCAGTTCCCAGCAATCATAGTTTTAGGTCCCGACAACAGAACCATTTGTTGGAACAGGGGTGGACCCAAGGTTCAATGCTTCAACAACACACCAACAAAACCCTAACTACTAGCCCTTTCAGAAACACCTGTGAAGAAGATGAAGTCTCACCCGAGGTAGAGGCAAGGGGGGTTGCAAGACTCAAGTGTCTACAACCTAGATGGGACACATATCTGTGATTAAAACACTTAATAGAGAACCTTAGCCAATAACATGCATTAATTTATGATTCTTATTTACTTCGCAGATTAAACCCTAAATACAGAACAACACTGTAATAAACCGATCAACACCTCTAAGCACTTAACATCAATTCAGATCTAACATTCATTCACATCATAAGGCACTAATCAATCATAGATCTATCTATCATACATCAAGAACAATGCACTAAGAAAACATAAACATAAACACCATGAATAACATTGCACAATGCACATCAACACGTTATATACGTGGTTCAACCCGGTGTGGGGCTACGCCCACCAACTCTTCTTCTTCTTTATTAGTCTTCTTCAATCTTCTTATAGGCATAGAGCCATAGAGCTCACTCCACATTAGACCGGTGATCTGTGCACAATGCACTAGATCCACCTTCCTCAAAATCAGGTCACAACACAAAGCCTTACACAATTTGCGCACAAATCACTTACAAAATGCTCTCACTTAGCTCTGTAAGCTTCAACACATTCTTGCACAAAACCAAATAGCCAAGCACTAAGACGATCAATGACTAGTAACCCCCTAACTCTTCCACTAGCTACTTATTTATACATTACAAAAAGGGGTCTAAGCATGGGTAAACCCATGGGCTGACATCCCATACCCGTTACATAAACCCTATAATCCCCAAAAAGCTCGAAAAATGGGCGAAATCCTGTGATATCTGCTTCACCTAGGCGCTTCGTCTTCGACCAACTTGTCGAAGTCCCCAAAAATGGTCAATCATGACCAATGTTTCCTCAAAACCTAGTCAAGGGCCAACAACACATAAAAACACCTGTGTACTATGTATGTGTGTGATTGTTCTTTTGTTCATTGTTTATTTACTCTGTAACTATTGGATGATAATGCTACATTGATATAACACTTGCATTTTTGGTGAAAAAGGATTAAATTTCTCTATTATTGATTCACCCCCCCTCTCAGTAATCCAACACATATTTCATTTTCTCTATAGAATTTTCTTCATCTTGTTTTATTGCCAATCTTGCGATCTTTGGTACCTGGTATTTTTTCACCTGTTCTTCATGTTTTCTTATTCATACTTTCTTATTACTTATATCAATTTATCTTTCATGGAAGTATCAATCATGCTTCTATAGTCACTGGTTATGTGTCCATATTTATGATATTTGTAACACTCAATGTTCCGTGCGATGACATAGGCACTTCTTGCTTGAACATTTATTTTATAATCCATGCAATCTGAAACCTTATGTCCAAAATCAGTACAATAAAAACAATGACCATTAAATAAATTTTCCTACCTGGGAGTGAATGAACTTCTTTGTGTTGTAGTCCTTCTGAATTTATGCCTCGACTGATCATGATCATGATTGAAGCTTCTTTGTGGCTCGAACACAGATGGTCTTATTGAAAATTTATCTTCAATAGTTTTCTTAGATTCTGGTTGACCATGATTCGTTCCTTTGAGTACTTCTGCATAACTCTTTCTATTTTCTTCATTCTTCTTTTCTAGCAACCTAGAGTGTTTATCTTCATTATCTGTAATTGATGTGGATGTTTTTGTCTCTTCAACTTTCTTTTTGAGCTTGACAATTTTACTTCTCAATGTGACAACTTCTTCTTCAAGCTTCTCAGCCTCTTCTTCTTTCTTTAATATCCGAGACATCATGACTTCTTCTGTTCTCTTCGCTTCTTCAAGATGAATTTTTAATGTGATTATTTCTTCTTCAAGTACTTTCTCTTCTTGACCAAACTCTGACTCAAGATGGTTTAGATCGTTAGTTCTTTCCTTAAGATGATTTGTCAATATATTCTCTCTCATTTACACTTCTTCCTTATGTGTTGCTATGTTGGCTTCCAAACACTTCTTTTGATATTCAATATTTCTTCGATCTTTCTGGATTCTTCTAGCTGAGTTCTTAAGTTCTCAATGACCTGTTGGGCTTCTTAAAAAATGTGAACACTTTCCTTTTGTTTCATCAATTATTTCTTGAGCGACTTGTTTTCTTCTCTTAGTTCATCTAAATCACTAATCAATTATGCCTCATAATTGTCTTCTTTTTCAATTTGTTTTTCTGTCTCATTTCCTTCATGGCATTCTATTTCAAGATGTCCGCATTTTTCACAATTAAAGAAAAAGAACATACCTTTGTTGATTATGTACTCTTCATATTCTGAATCTGTTTGACATGGTGAACACATTTCTTCTTGATCTGTACCTACATCTTCATTGGCATTTTCTGAATCTATGATGGGTGAAGAATATATGTCATGTAACTTATCCAAAAGTTATTTGGCTGATGAACATTTACCAACATTTTCTCTTACTAGATTAGGTAATCCTTCCCAGATGAAATCCATTGCTATTTTGTTATTCTTCTTGAATTCCTTCTTGGTTGCAATCTTTTCCCTTTTTGAACTATCATATTCTGTAACAACTGATAGCCAAATATAATTTCCTTGTGCCTGTAAAAATACTTTCATCCTTCTGATCCACATCTCATACTTAAAACCATTCTGACCATTAAACATTGGTACTAAATTCTCAGAATAATCCATGATCTCCTTCCAGTGGTTAAATTGTTTCCTGAAGGAACCGACTCTGATACCAATTATTTGATTACTAAGAGGGGGGGTGAATCAATAATAGAGCAATTTAATCATTTTTCACCATAAAATGCAAGTGTTATATCAAATTAGCATTATCATCCAATAGTTACAGAGTAAATAAACAATGAACAAATGAGAAATCACAAACATACACAGTACACCAATGTTTTACGTGGAAACCCAAAGCGGGAGAAAACCACAAAATGTTTTTTCTTATATGTCTTTAAGAATTACATTCATTGGATGCACCAACTTCCTTTGTTTTCCATTTGCAACTGGAAGGAGGCTCCAACCATGTTGTTGTCACGATTTTTTTTCCGCGATTATTTTTCTATACTTTTTTTGCCACAATTTTCTTGTCACACTTTTTATGCCACGATTTTTCTGCCACAATTTTTCTGTCGCACTTTTTCTGCCACAATTTTTCTGCCGCACTTTTTCTACCGCAATTTTTCTGCCGCGATTTTTCTTTCGCACTTTTTTTGCCGCAATTTTTCTTCCTCCGTTTTCCTACCGCACTTTTTTGGCTGCACATTTCCTGCCGCACTTTTCTCTATCAATAATACTTGCCCAAATAACCTTTCACAAAATAGATATTCAATGATATTCAATAGGTTCAAGTGTGATTAAATGAGAGAGCCTTTGCTCTTATTTATACTTTCATGTATCATCCCACTTTCCTTATTTTAGGGAATTCTCCATTAAATTTATTATTTAAATAATTTCTTTTGCAAACACTTTGACTACTTTGACCTTTTGGGGCTTCTAGATGATTCATGAGGGTTCTCCAACTTCACATGGCCATAACTCTCTAACCATGAGGAGTTATGTGACGTTCCACATACCACCAGGAATGGCATGACATGTACTATCCATCTAGAATAGTCTCACCTACAAATATATCAAAACTCATACAATTATCCATCAAACAAACCTGGGTCCATTATCCAAACCTTTGTGCCTAACGGAATTCGCTACCGGACTTTCTTCAAAGGGTTGACATCAATGACAACCAACCCAATTAATCAACAAAAAGAATGAANCTCTCTCTATATATATATATATATATAACCATTGTTGTGATGGGAAACTCATGAATGGAAATTAGGATCATGAGTTAATAGTTGAATGTAAGGGAAATATCCCAAAGATATATCCTAAAATGGTTTAAGTCCTGAATCAGATGGAAAAATCATGTTTTGAGCTTGAAGGAATCACAATCATTGGATCGACAGAGTGAATAGATCCAGACCCTTTATTGGATTTAGGTTACCATGCTTGCAAATAATCTACCCAAGTTAATATGGACCATTAATCAGGGAGTAACCCATAATTAACCTCTGTCATAGATCATTGTGGTCTCATTTTTAAGTGAGATTTGGGGAGAGAGGTAGCTTTAGCATCATGTACCATGCTGACCTAGAACGGTAACATGTTCATAAGTTGAAAGGTGTCATCCTGTGAATGGAAACATGTGTTTCAATGGTGGTCCATAGCACAGTCCCTTGGGTGAAATACATATTAGACCTATGTTTTAGCCTTGGACGTCTGACCAAAAGATTGAAAGGTCTTAACCGTTAATCGAAGTACATTTGGGATGTGATCTCGGTCATTGATCAATGTGGAAACCCTTATACCTTGACGAGAGGAGAGATAACATCATGCTAATTATATGTTGATGTCACGAGCCTACATGTACGAGGAAGACACGTGAATGCCTGTAATTGGTCGAGGTAATAGGGAGTGGGTCCCTGTCGAGTTTTAAGGATGGAAAGCTGAGAGGAATGGGTTCGTGAGTCCATCAACCAGTGAACCCGACAAAATCAAAAAGTAATCTAATTGTTGAGACTCTTCGACTGAAATTATGAAGGGAAGGATTATGCATTCTTAATTTCGTGAGTCTGTGTAGACGGAAAAATGACTAAGTGTTAAGACTTTCGGGTGTACTTAAGAAGAGGAGGTAAAAAATTGGACGTTCTCAAGTCCACGAGTCCATGTAGATGGAAATGTGGCTAAGTGTTGAGACTCTTTAGACATAATTATGAAGGGAAGAATTATTCCTTTGTAAGATTGCGAGTTCGTGAGTCTGCGAGCCCACGTAGATGGAAAAATGACTAAGTGTCAAGGCTTTAAGGAGAACTTAGGAAGAGGAGATACATATTTGTACGCCCACGAATCAATGAGTCCACGTAGATGGAAATATGGTTAAGTATCAAGAAACTTTGGACAAACTATGAAGGGAAGAATTCTGCGTTTGTGAGTCTAGGAGTCCATGGGTCCGTGAGCTAGCGTAGATGAAAAAATAATCTGAGTGTTGAGACTTTTCGGATGGACCTATGAAAGGATTCTTATAGAACTATGAATCCATGAGTCTGTGAAGATGAAAAATGGCTAATTAACGAGACTTCTCGGGCGGATAGATGAAAGGGAGCTACATAATTATGAGTCTGTGAGTCTTCCCTGCGGGAGTGCGTCAGAAGAAGGTCCGAGTGACAATGATTGTAGGCATGCATGGATTGAAGTTCCACCATTGTAGGCTAGGCTAGTGCCACGTTAGGACCAGACTGTTTCCACATCATTTGGCACAGTCAATGACACATCACATGGATGCCACATGTAAGTAAGAGAGATGTTGCCTATGTAAACCCAAGAACTTCGAAAGGTTGTAAATTTCGTTCTAGAGCTCAATCCTGAGTGAATCTACTATCGTTGGAAATATCTTGATGAGAAAAATAAGATGGATTAGTGGCAGTGAAGATTTAAGGTTGATAGAAGAAGAGAAAATTTAACACCCCATCCCTTAAAAGGGTACTTAAGGGTACTTAAGGTTTGGGTATGTTACACATATTTGGGCACTATTTTTAATGCTTAGGTAGAATCCCCACACGTGTTTTCAACTTGGGGAAGCATGATGTGACCCAGGTAGAGTCAAGGTGGGCACAATTTTTCATGCTTAGGTAGAATCCCCACCTTGGCTTCAACCTGGAAACATCTTAAAAGAATAAAAGGAAATAAATGGGCTTGGAAAAAGGTAGCATTGAAAATGAGGGTGCAACACACACTCTACAAAGTCACCCATAGATGAGATACTACAACCCCTTGTATGTCATGAAACCCCATGCCCAAAAGTCTTCCCCACATCCATGACACCTCATTCGCATGACTTAGAAGGAGGTACCCTTGGGAAACACTCTCAAACTTAAGGAAGGATTCACACAATAGGTCTCTTTGTCAACCCTCCCATACCTAAACTTGAAAATTTGCATAGGGTCTTTGAGCATTTGTTTATTTTGATGAGGTAGTTTGGATGTGCTTGTTTTTTTTTCCTGGGAATACATCATGAGAAACCCTGGATTACTTCCCCACATTTCATGGATGGTAAGCGAGGTAAACCGTTTGGCCTAATTACGGGCCTAAACTGGTGGGGACATCAAGTGGGGCCCTAAACAAGATCTTAGCCAGGGATTCAACCCTAGAATTGAATTCGAGAAAACAATGACACTCATCCACTTGAGCTAATCCACCGAGATTTTGGATGTGATTTATTATGTGGCCATTTTATTGATTTTATTTACTCATCATGATTCATTTGACTTGAGACCCTTGGAGGGCATATCCATTTGTCTTTGTATGACCTAGTTGGTGGACAATTTTGGAAGAACAAACCTAGCTTGGGATTTTATGACGCTTGAAGCCCACAAGTTGGATGCCAAGGTCCCACACTCTAGACGATGATGAAATTCCTTTGGAGGCCTAGAGGAAACCTTGTAGGATCTTCCCCAGCCCCTACATGCCAAACGACTTTCTTGAAAGGGATGCAATGTCACCTTTTGAAGGCTTGATGTCACCTAGGGCTAGGTTTTGATGATGAATGATGACACTTAGCACGTTTTGAAGGAAGAGGTGCATGGATCATGGAAGAAAGAATTTGTTTGAATACTATTGGCCTTTGAAGGCCTAACTTTCCCTTCTCTAACTCAACGACATGACCAAACGTGCCAAATGTTTCCCAAAAGGAGGATGATGTCATGTTTCTAGGGTTTATCTTATATGCAAAATAGGAATTAAATAATATTACTTTTGTAAAGGGGAAAGATAAGGGTTGTTGACCCCTTATCTTGTGTTTTACCCTAAGTTTTGTGGACGAACATTTTTAGGACATTTTGTATAAATAGATATCATTTGTATCTCATTTAGATCATAACTCTCCCATTGTGAGAAGACATATTGGCTGAAATTTTCGCTATACTTGAGCATTTTTGGTATCTCTCTTTTTTGAAAATGATTTTTGGTGTACCTATTGTTGAATGGATGAAATAAGGTGGTGCACACCTCTTGAAGGCTTATGTTCTTTCTCTTGGATTGTAATTTTCTTGGTGAACTAGGGTTTGATCTCTCTCTCTCTTGTAATTGGTAAGGAAAATCAACATTAGTTGGTTCTTTCTTTCTTATTCTTGGTCATTGTTGGTTGAAACCCTAGGAGGAGTATGTTGTATACACCCTCCATTAAGCTTCATCTTATTTGCTAAGTTTATAAGTCACTTTTGCAAGGGTTTCGAGGAGAAGTACGAGTGTGTACACCCTCCTAGATTTTCCCTAGTTTGATTGACATGCCCTAGGGAGTAAGAGGATTTACACCCTTAGGGATTTTTTTGGTATAAATTGTACTTAAATACTCCATTCACCCATATTTTAAAGGCACTAATCTGATTTTTTGCATTGGAGAAATAAATTGTTTGCCTTGGTAAATGTGTTTTGGTGGGATATCAATCTTGTTCAAGTTGGAATTTTTTCTTCATGTTAAGAGCTTTTCAAGGCCACTAGGGAGTCTTGATTGACTTGGTATTCTTAGAGTTGTAACTCATTAAAAGATACAACCATTAGGTCTGCAGAAAAAACATTCTTTGCTTACTTATAACTTACAATTCAACCGTCTGAAGTTGCTAATAATCTACCCCTATAATCTACTAGTCCTAATGCATATTTTGGGTGGATTACTTGTGATTTTTGGTGGATGATTTTTCTACTGTAACAACTTGTTTTCTACATCCATAAGGCTGAATAATATCTCTGCAGTACATTTTTCTTACAACCTTGTTTCAATTCTAAAGTCTTGTGCTTTTATATTAGAGTTATACTAGTGTTTAACTAGCCTATCTCTTGCATCATTTGGTTGAATTTTAACATTTGTTTATCAACTCTAACAAATATTTACTTGTTGATATATATATCTTTGTTGATTGTTGAAAATAGGAACAACAATCTTAAATTGCTTATCCACCTAACATATAGCTCGTATACTTGGCTTTTCTTGTGTCTTGGGAAGGTACAAACACTTTCCGCAAGTACTCAAAAACTTGGTAACCTTAAACCACTTCTGAGATGTGTCATCAAGTCCATCTTCCACTTAGCAACTTGACCTATAGGGGTGTTAAGGAAAAGGTATGAGGAACCTCACTCCAACATTTTTGAATCTTACTTGGCTAAGGTAAGATAGTTGGGATTGTCACCCAAGGTTTATAGCCTAAGACAAAAATATCATTTGATTCACGAGAAATAATGACAAGGAATTGTTGGCATTATTGATTGTGTGTTATAATTGATGGAAACACGAGTCAAACATATACAGTAATAAGATAAAAAGGAATATCACCTTGGGGAAGAAGCAATTCATGATCATTGTTGATCACGATAGGATTGACAATGATCCTATGTTCCTAAAGCTCAGGAAAAGTAGCACGCAGAGAATCCACATACAAAGTAATGTAGCACAAGGAATTAAGAGCTCAGGAGGGTTAGTGACTAAATATCAATGCATAAAATAATGCACAAATAGTTATTAAAAGCTCGTGAGAAATAGTGATGAACATATCAGAAAGAAGAGCATTGAACACCCTTAGAACTGTGAGGAAACTCTATTACAGTCGGTCAAAATCTCAACCGTTGATTGAAACCAAGTGGGAGGATAGCATAAGTTTCGACACTTCCCCACTTCGCTACTTCAGGGATTACTGGAGACAAGAAAGAATCCATGAAATATCAAAGTCATGAAATAAACACCAACCATCGATTAGGAAGGAGATTCAGATTAGTTCTCAGTTGTTAGATCAAGATTTAATTTAGAATTAAATGTTGATCGTTTATATGGAATGGAAATGTTGAACCATTAGATCATACTAAAGGAAAGAAGGTAGTCAACTTTGGTGTTGACCACTCCGACGATAAGAAGTTCAAAAAAACCAAGAATACTCAAAGGCCGGAGCCTCGAAGTCTCAAAGTGAATGAGAGCCATTAGAACTGGGCAATGCATGGTGACCATTGGATGAGGATAGGCGAGTCCAATGGTGGTCAACTTTGGCGCTGACCACTCCGACGAAAATAAGTTTGAATCATGTAGGAATACTCGAAGGTCAAAGAGTCGAAGTCACGAACTCCCGTCGACCATTGGATCAAAGGAAGAGTTGGGAAATCCCGTGAACCATTGATCAACATAAAGTGGAAGGATAGGGTGCCTTGAAATCCTGAATTCTGGAAGTAATGCTAACTATTGATCCACTTCGGGACCATTCTTGACTGTTGGATGAAGTAGTGGAAGGATAAGATAAGTGGGGCCAAAGGAATGAAGTCCCGGAGTAAACAAAGGTTGTTAGATCAAGACAAAGAAAGATCAAATGGTGGTAAAACATATTCAACACTTTGGCGATGATTGAAGGTTGATATAAAAGTGCAAAACTCCCGAAGCCATGAAGTGCAAATCCATGATCCATGAGGGAGACATGTGGCATGAGACAAAGATGACACATGGCCCAATTAGGTGGTAACAAATGTCAAGGTCGATGTGGCACATAAGGAACTTGAAATTCATGAATCGGGGTAACACGTGGCACACATAATTATGGTCCATGTCATCTTGAGTGACGTTTGCAAGCCACATCACTCCAGGATGACTAACTTCGGGGATATCCAAGCTTATGTTATTAGCTAATCGTTGAAGGCTGGAATCATGAAGTAACGTTAATCGTTGATCTAATTTGGGAGCATTCTCGACCATTGATCAAACATAGTGGAAGAATAGAGTAAGCATGAGGTGTTAATTGACATCAAGTGGTCACCGTCGCTTTATGACTTATTCGGTAGGTAAACCTCTGGAGGAATTGAACTACTTCATAATTCTAGTAACCCAAAGTCCCAGAGTCACGAATCTTTGAAGTTTCGGAGTAGATGAAAACCACCCACCTCAACTGAAGATTAAGTTATAGTCATTGATCATCTAAAAGATAATTTCAACGAATGCACAAGGATTAGACCAGACCGTCAATATGATAAATTTGGGAGTAATGCTATCCATTGGATTAACAAACAAGATATGTAACCACTCCGGAAGGTAACAAATCCAGAAGAATACAAGGATCACAAAGGCCAAAATCTCGAAGACCGAAGTACCAGAGAACTTGGCTCCAACACCAGTCACGTGATAAGGTAAAAAGGATAATAAAGAGCATAAAGGGGATAGAATTAAATAAGCCCTTGGACACTTGAATATGGTCTCATGTAGAAGAACAAGGGTGGAAGGAGAAACATACTAACACAACAATGTTTGAAATATCTAAGCCTGTGGTTTTGAGCCTACTGTCACAAAGGGAAGTGGGTTGAAGAAAGCGCCTTTGAATAATTTGATTTCTATGAATAGTTAGGGGCATGTGAAGTAATTTGATGAGATTAACACCATAACAGTACAAGGAGCTAGTAAAAGCTCGAATATGATATGTTTAAGAACTAGGGATACAACAGAAGTATGAGAACGTTATAAGGAATCGATCCATACATGTGATCAACTCATGTAGACGAAATTCGAATCAAGATTAATCTTCTAATTAATTGAGAAACTTACACGATAAATTAATTAATAAAAGGAGAAGATTATCTATGTTAAATTAAATGAAGAGATGCAACGGTTCATGTCAAAAGACACAATGGTTCAATCCTATACATATTGAAATACTATATAAACCAGAAGTAGTGGTGAATCTTAGGG
>ML789734.1:345700-361080 GCA_009831015.1 Picea engelmannii
GGTCGATAAAACAAAAATTTAGGGTCAAGAAATGCCGAGGCGCGAAACCACGAAGATGTCATAATCAAGGGTTAAAGGCCTTATACTATTGTTGCCTTGGACGAAAATTAAAACCGAGTTCGCATTCTCGCGACTCGGAACTTATGAATTCAAGAAATAAGGTGTCTGATTTGCGAGATCACGAAACTTGAAAAATCCTAAGGACAAACATACTTGCAGAAAACGGGCCCTTTGTAAGTGAAAAAGCATTACTATTCAGGCAACCAAAGTCTTTTCAGAGTTTTATGATTTTGGAAGGAAAAGGGAAAGAGAACAACTTTTTATCCTAAGCATCAGAATATTCAAAATTGTGTGATGCGAAAAAACAGGGGCGGCTCCAACAGGTCCAAACAATCCATACCAATTAGACAGTCATATGAACCCAAGGGAAAGATGTTCAAATATGTCTTGGTACTTAGCCCATTCATGTCCACTGGACATGATTTAACCATCCCAACAAATTTTCTCTTGGCTCCTGTATCCAGCTGCACCAACCAAGATTTCCCACATTTGCTTCTTGGCAATTGAAATCTTTCCACAACTTTAGGATCTCTGTAACTATGACTAGCTCCTGAGTCTATTAAAATAGTAAAGACATGGTTATTTATCATACCTTCTACTTCAATCATGTGTGATTGAAATTCTGCTTGCTTGTTGTCAAGGGCTACATAGATCCTTGGAACACTTCTTCCCATGTCCTCCATTGTTTCAACTTTTTGTACATTGTGGAAAGCTCTCACTTTATCACTTTTGTGTGGACAATCTCTATACATATGATCTCCCTTACAAACCCAACATTGAATGGGTGTCTGCCTTGGCCTTTGTCCACGTGTCTTAGTCATTCTGGGATTTCTATGGGTTTGTTTTCCCTGAGAATTGTTTCTGAAGAAGGGTGGCTTGTTCCCCTTCTTCCTCATCTCCATATTGAATTTCTTCTTGTCTTCCCAAGCTCTTTGGAAAGTAGGCTTTCCCTTATGATGATCATATAAGCACTTGGGCCTCCTTATGGTTTCCTCGAAAGTCTTGGGATAATCATATTGAATTTTATCATTGATGAAAGATGGCATCCCACTCAAATATCTATGTATATTAATTGTTTCATCTTTGATGAAGGAGACATACTTCAACAGTTCTAAGAATATCCTTTCATGCTCATCAATGGTCATGCTGCCAAGTTTGAGTTCAAAGAACTCTTTCATCTTTTTGTCATAATACCTCTTGGTTAAGTATTTCTTCTCAGAATGCTTCTTGAATTCCTTCCAAGTAACATTCTTCTCTTTGATGTGTTGCACTTGCACAAGATGATCCAACAACATGGATGCCTTTCCCTTCAACTGATAAATAACAATTCTTCCTTCTGCAAGAGAAGAATAATTATGCAGTTGGAAATATTTTGTCATGCCCAACAACCATGTCTCATCATATTCATCCTTCTTGTGCTCTCCATCAAAAGTAGGAGGTTTGATCTTGTTAATTTCTCCTTTCAATTCATCCACCCTAGATCTCTTATGCTTCCTGGTAGGGGATGGACTTGAGCTTCTATGTGCCCTCCTTTTGGATTGTCTTTGAGAGTGATGGTGATGTCTTCTATCACTTCTAGATCTTCCTCTTTCCTCAGGGGTCCTGTGGCTTTCTAATTTGTTGGAGCCACTCTCCTTATCCAATTTATTTTCAATTCTTTCCAGAATTTTTATTAACTTCATATTGAAGTCTTCCTGCTTCTCTTTGGCTTTCATAAGCCTTTATTATCATCTTTGTGACTCTGGACATTTTTCTGCAAATTTCTAATGGTCTCTACCATATTCATATTATCATCCTTTCCTTCTCCATGTCCATTGGAGTTTGTTCCTCCCATACCCAAATGGACATCCATCCCTCTAATCTCATATTCCTGACTGTAAGCCTCTTGTGCATCATCCATCTCTTTTCACTTGTGATAACTCTGTTATGTTCTGACAACTGTAATTATGAAAAAATGTGCAGCCAACATAACTTTGTCAGGCTAATTGTTCTCAATAATTCATGAAAACACGAACCATTCTGATTTATTAATATATCAGACTTCTTTTCTACTGATTTCTTGAGAAATAGACTGTTCAGATCCAATTTCTGAGAAAACAATTATATTCTATTGTTCAAGACCTTCCTGTCATTTTCTTTCATGTTTGAATCTGAGTCATGAGCATAAATTTTTGGTCCTTTAGAACTTGTGTTTTTTCTCTGATGCACTCCTTGTGCAGTTGATCTCTATCCTCTGAGAAAAAAGGCTCTTAGTTATTTATTGGATCCTATCATAATGTTCCTAGGTCTTCAGTACCTCTTCTGATGCAGGTCCGAACCAGAGGAAACCCAAATGATTCCTTCCTAACCCCTTTTTCCTTCTTTAAAACAATGTTTGGGCATTTATCCCCTTTTCTTTCGCCCCCAATCTCATGTGACCACATGTCGTGACCCAGTGCTAATAGATAGGTGCTTATCCGGAGCTTCAGGACTATGGGGCTCCGTAACTTCGGAGGTTCTCGAAACTCCATACTTCCAATCCCAAAACTAGAAAAAATGTTGATTTTTTTATTACTTTAAGATCGTCGGTCTTGGTCGATTACGGAACTCGAATATGCTTGCAGTTTAACAACAATCCCGACTTCTGCAATGGAAAGATGTGTGATGGAGCGGAAATCAATGTCCACCATTGATATTCCTCCCGATGGATATCTACAATCATGGTTGATTGTGGAATGTGAAATAGCCCCCTCGTTAATTTGCCTTTGGATTTCCGCAATCGTTCCTGTTTGTTGATCTATTTTGAGTGGATCCGACGGTCAATATTTAATCATATGTTGATCAAAAATTTCCATTCTTTATTTGTTTTACCCAATCGTCGGATTGATGAATCGTCGAGGTCTAGTCAATATCCACGTATCAGTGTGCCACATTGTAGATTTGCGGAGTGGACACGTGGCTCCATCCAATGGACGATACATGTCATGTTCTAACTGGTATGAATGGCATGTGAAAATCACAAATCAGGTTGACACGTGACATGCTTAGGATGATTCCATGTCACCCTAGGTGACGTCTGTATGTCACGTCTCTCCAACGCTCTGGGACTTCGGGGATTCGGGACTCCGGGCCTTCAGAGGTTTCTTCTACATCACCCTTCAAATCTCCCAAACGCTGAATTCCCAAACTTCTGAACCTTCTGGGGTCCACTTCATTCTACTGACATCATTATGGTGGTGAATGTGGCCCCACTGATGAGTGACATGTTTCAAGTCACAATTGGTACATAAGGCATGTCAAAGGTACCAAATAAAGTGACACATGGCAGGAATAGAATAAGTCCATGTCACCCTAGGTGATGTCATCATGCCACTTCAGATTGGCACTTTGTAACTTCGACACTTTGGGCTTCAGAATTTTTTAAATCCACAACTTCTTAACTCCCGAATGATGAACTGTTGAACAATTGCTTCTCAGAGCTTCAGGACTTCAAATATTTCTTCTCATCTTCACACTTTAAAACTCCCGAACTACCGAACTTTCAAACTCTCGATTAGGTCCATGTCACTCCGACGTTCTGTGACTTTGGCACTTCAAAATATCTCTTCTTATCTATACACTTTAAAACTCCCAAACCATCGAACATCGAAATGTCGAACTGACTGATCTGCGGACACGTATCTCCGATAATGGATGGTCCATATTGGTTCTGGATTTTTGGATTTCGGAGAAACTCTACTCCACACAATATCCAACGGATTTCCTTGAACACTGAACCACCAAACCACTAAACCACTTGGGAAATCCAATGATCCACCTTCTCCTGAATGATCTACGGCTAATATTCACTCCAGGAATTCGAAGGATTACCCTGCTAAAACACCGCACAACCCCCGGACTACCAAAACTTTGAACATTTCTTAATCTGCAGACACACATCCTTGGAAATGGACAGTCCGGATTGGTCTCGGACTTCGGGACTTTGAAGAATTTCCCGATTGAAACACCGCACAACCCCCGGACTGCTGAAACTATGAACATTGCTTAATATGTGGACACACGTCCCTAGAAATGGACGGTTTGGATTGGTCCCGGACTTCAGGACTTCGAGCTCCAGGACTTCGGAGGATCTCCCTGCTAAAACACCACACAACCCCTGTGTTGGCATCAGAAGTCACTCCTGGATTGCGGCAGGAGTAAGCCTGAAGCCCATCAGTTTATGTCACTATTTGTTGATAAAAGGTGATGAATGGAAGTAAACTCAGAACAATATCGTTCTAACTCAGAAACTAGGCCAGGCATGCACAAGAAGATAAGGTCTTGGTTCAATTTTAGGCAGTAAGTTGTAATAAGGGTGAGTAGGAGGAAGACTTATGTGAGGAAATGTGAATGGGTGATATAGGCATTGGGCTTCTAACAACCTATAGAAGAAAACTTTGAACACAAGAACCTCTTATATTCAAAATCAAGAACACTAAAAGAACATAACAGAGTTATAATAAATCCTTTATCATAACACAGTCACGACGATTCATGTGAATCATTCAATCATGAACCCTTTTAGTATGAGATCAAAAAAAGATGAAAAAGAGAGTTGCCTTACATTAAACAAGGAAATTTCAAATATAGATACACACCTAGGAAAACCAGTGCTTCATTAAAACATTACAGTCGGGAGCTTTGCTCTACCATCCATCCCTTACAAAAATACAAAAACTGAGTATATATACTTAGAGAAATTCACCTTCTTGGCCCCAGGAGGGTAGCTGAGCTACCTCATTTAAGGCTTTGCGTGCACATGATATTCCTTCAGACTGTACACGCAGCTTCTTGTCTGACACTGCTTCAGACGACACAACTTCTGCAGGAAAACTATCCATCAAAGTACCACGAACTGACTGCTTCTGACCCTTCCCATGCCTTCCATTTATGGATTGAGTTGAGGTCTCAACCACCTGCTCAATATTCATTAAATTCTTATTCCATGGAGGGTGGCCAAGATTGAATACATAAAGAGTAACCACGTGTCAGTTTTCCAAAGCTTGGAGACCATCTTTCATTTCTTCAGGTTTCACTCTCAACGTAACCATAGGGCCATGCAACTATCTCCTAGGGAGATTTTACATTTCGCAATTCGAACTTCGACGATTCCTGATGCAGTGAAGGAGCGACCCCTTGTCTTTCAAAGTCTTGGTAGCTGGAATGCCTAAACGACTCCTGGGGGGCTTTTACATTTCTCATTTTGAGTTTTGGTGATTCTCGATGCAGTGGAGGAGCAACCCCTTGTCTTTCAAAGTCCCGGTAGCCGGAATGCCGAAACGGCTCCTAGGGGGATTTTACATTTCGTGTTTTGGGTTTTAGCGATTCCTGATGTAGTGGAGGAGTAACCCCTTGTCTTTCAAATTCTCGGTAGTCGGAATGCCGAAACGGCTCATGGGGAGATTTTACATTTCACATTTTGGGTTTCGGCGATTCCCGATGCAGTGGAGGAGCGACCCCTTATCTTTCAAAGTCCCGGTAGCCGAAATTGCAACCGAGCCTAATCAGGAGCCATGTGTCCCGACTGGATCGGACGACCACGATCATTTCGTGACTTTGGACATAAGATATGAGCCCATGCGCTAAACCTTGTGCAACTCCGCGACTCAAGATTACTCGATGACCATCGATCTACTCCATCTATGGATCCTCGCCGTTAAAAACAAAATCCTCGCTCGCTTGATTTTAAGCCCGAAATGGACTTCTTTTGTGTGTTGTGTTTGGCGCTCATGACTACGTCCTTTGAATAAAATGCATTTGATTGGTTTTTAAGCCCCATTTATACGCGTTTACACCAAGGGCCCGAAATCGGAGAGAAACACCCCCTTGCAAGAATCGGTGCTAACATTAGGCTCCATGGGGGATAGAGTTGTCCCTGTGATGCTCTAAGAACTCCTTCTGCAGTTCCAGTTACCTTCTGTTGGGATATGGAGTCATTTATCAAGTCGAAAATAAACAGAAAAACAATATTTACAAAAACAGAGGAGTTGTCTAAGGCTCAAACAAAACATTTCTTCAGGAAATGCCCATTTACTGGGCTGTTAAAAACCTCTTCACCCTCCAAATACTGCAACATGTACGTGTTATTTAAGAATACTTCAGAGATTTTGAAGGGCCTGATCCAGAGGCCATTAACTTGTTGTGTTTGCCCCTATCCTTCCTGGGTTCATCCCACTTAAGCACCAAATCTCCCAGCTCGAATTCCTCCTTCCTAACCTTCCTGTCAAAGTCCTACTTGATCTTCTATTGATGACTATGAGCTATGTCCATTACCTGCTCCCTGACCTGTTGCGCTTCCACCACTTGATGAACTCTTCTGACCATATCGTCTGGCTCTCCTTCATGATCTTGAAAGAACTTCGCTACAGGTAAAGCGAGCTGAGTGGGAAACACAGCCTCCGTCCCATAAACAAGTTGAAAAGGTGAGGTTCCCAGGGACTTCTTTGTTGTTACTCGATCAGCCCATAGAGTGAATTTGAGCTTTGAATCCTAGGCCCTCTTATTGTCTTCCAATAATCTTTTAATGACTTTGATTAGACTTTTATTAGAAGATTCTTCCAGTCCATTTCCTTGAGGGTAATAGGGAGTGGAGTGAATTAGTGAAATATCGAACTGCTCACAGAACTTAACCAGAGGCTCAGACTTGAAAGAAGCAGCATTATCAGTGACAATTCTACTGGGACAACCAAATCTGGCTATGATATCCTCCAGAAAGATGATAATTACCTTGTTTGAATCACTCCTAGTGGGGGCAGCTTCTATCCACTTGGTGAAACAGTCTGTTGTAGTTAGGATCCACCTGTGTTGGCCACTTGAAGGAGGATGAAATTCTCCAATGAAGTCCAACCCCCACTGTTAAAAGGGTGTTGAAGCTACTACAGGCTTTAGTGGAAAAGATTTGAGTTGTTGTTTTCTTGAGAACCTTTGGCATTTGATGCAATCTCTGACTTCTCTGCAGACATCAGTGAATAAGGTGGGCCAGTAGTACCCAGCCCTAAGAATTTTGTGAGTTGTGGTCTTCCAAAAATGATTCCCTCCACAAAGGTCACTATGGAAATCAAACATAACTTTCTGGGCCTCCTGTGGGTTCAGACACCTCAGAAACACCCCTAGAGGGTCTCTCCAGTACAAGACTTGGTCAATAAGGAAATATCTAACCGCGTTGAGATTTAAAGCTCTTGCCTTGCTTTTTCCCATTCCATCAGGAGGTTTCAACTCTTGCATAAAGTGCAAAATGTCTCTGTACTAGGTGCATTCTGCCAGTGATAAGCCACCCTGAGAGATTTTACTGGACAACTCAACTTGCTGGTTTTCTGAGAAAGCATTGATGAAGCTAACCCCCAAGGCCTTGCAATTGGATTTAACCAGTAGCTTGGATAAACCCTACCCTTTAACCAACTTGGTGGGCTTTATCTTCAGGTCAAACTCAAGGATCTTGGCAATCCATTTACCTCTTCTCCCATCTATGTTAGGATGTATAAGGATGTATTTCACAGAGGCTGAAGGAACGTATGCAGTCACTCTTGAGTGAAAAACATAGACTCTGAAATATTTGAGAGCTTTCACCAAGGCATAGGCCTGCTTCTCCATGATCTCATACCTAAGTTTTGCATCTCTTAATGCCTTACTGAAGAAGGAAATGGGTTACTCTCACCCTTTCTCATTTTTTTGCAATAAGACCGTTGCTACTGTATCAAAAGAAGAAAAAGAAAAAATTAGGAAATCCTTGGAATAATCAGGACTGATAAGCACAGGTGCCTCAGTTAATGCCCTTTTTATTCGGACAAAAGATTCCCTGGGTTCAGCAGTCCATTTTACTTCGTTTCCCTTTCTAAGCATGGCTATGATGTGTTTCACCAACTCAACAAAATTTGAGACGAACCTCCTCAGAAATTTAATCTTCCCTAAAAAAGATTGAACTTCCTTTCTAGACCTGGGAAGTGACAGGGTTTGAATTGCCTCTACCCTGCTGGGATCAATTCTCACTCCCTCTGTTGATACTATATGGCCTAACAAATTCCCCTCCTTCATAGAAAACAAAGATTTCTTGGGATTTTAGGAAAGGCCAAACCTCTGGCATTTCAACAAAACTTTCCTCAAGTGACAGTGGTGCTCCTTATCAGACCTGGAGAAGATAGTGATGCCATCCAGATAGATCACCACAAACTGATTTTTCTCTCCGATGAAGGCTATGTCTGGCTCGCTGAAATGTTTCTCCTGCATTCATTAATCCAAAAGGCATTTTGGCATACATGAATGTTCCCCAAGGAGTGGTGAAGGCTATTTTTTCTCTGTCCTCAGGCATGACTGATATCTTATTATAGCCAAAAAAACCATCAATCATGGATATCCTAGATGCACTAGTTACCCTCTACAATATGTGTTCCATGTTGGACAAGGGATAGTTGTCTTTCTTTGAGCTCCTGTTCAAGTTCCTAAAATCAACACAAAACTGATTTCTCCACTTTTCTTTCTCATCGGGACCAAATTGGCCACCCACTTAGAATATCTTAAGGGGACAATGATTTGGGCATCTAACAACTTCTTCACTTATCTCTCCATGATAGGAAACAACATGGGATTTATCTGTCTTAGATTCTGCCTAAATGGATTAGCCTCTCCCTTTAGTGGGATCTTGTGTTCAATTATAGTTGTGTCATATGTCTTAAGGTCTTCATAGGTCCATGCAAACACATCAAAAAATTCTCATAATAACTCGGTATATTCGACCCTCTTCTCTTTGGTCAAACTTCTTGACAACTTGACAAACTTAGGATCCTCCTATGTGTCGATGTTGCACTCTGCTATATCAACATATCCATTTGAAACCCTACCCTTTACTGCCACATCATTTCCATTGAACCGTCTTTCTAAAGGGACTAGTCCCTTCGAAATGTGATTGCTAGGAAAATGAATAATATGGTGATTAACAATTTTATTTAAAAATATCTCAAGGTGAGGGTGACTTTCGAAATCAGGATCCTGATCAACGTGAAATGCAGAAAATTCATTGATGGACTGAAGAATTTTTTTGATTTCAAGATCGTCTTCGAATACCTTCCAATGCTTGATATTTTCCGAGATAGATGGCCTCTATCTTATCTCAACATCATATTTGATCTTAGGCGGCAGAGGAATCCTGAACAGACTAGCTGAGACAACTAAGGAATCGGCCAAAGTATTTTCCTCTCTTGGAATAAAAGAAATGTTGAAAGTTGAGAAGAAATTATCAATCAGGTCCCACACCTCATTTTTGTAACCCCTGAGCTGAGGATGCTTAGCCCGATAAGAATTTTTGACTTGCTGGATTATCAACTCAACATCTCCGAACACTGCTACCTCCTCAATTCCCATTTCTTTTGCAGCCCTTAAACCCAGAACAAGAGATTCATATTTTGCCATATTATTGGTAGCTTCAAATTCTAGCTTGTATGACATGGATATGGTTTCCTGACAAGGCGACACAAAAACCACTCCAGCGCCAGCGCCTTCGCTAGAAGAAGGTGCTTGGAGGAGGTATCTCGTGATTAAATATGGGTTGCGTCTGATTTGAAAAGGGGCTTCAGGAGTATCAGTGAGTTACAATAAACTAGACCCCAAATCAGTGTCAAGCGCAAAGATAGGATGATTGGTGGGGTCTGCTTCATCACTAACAATGTAGGCCAGCTGAGCTTCTCTGTACAACCTCCTGTGTTCCCCTCCAAAGACTGGAATGGTGGCATATGTGAGATCCATCTGTAATGTTCCTCCAAGTTTTTTAATCCAAGATCTTGACAATAGCATGTCGAACTTGGGGGGAACATCAACTACTACAATGTCCATGACCACACTCTTCATAAGATCCCCGTTGAAATAAATCCCTCAGAAGACTCTGCTAAAATCACTTATGCTAGCGCTTTTGATCCTGATTTCTGCCTTCTATTGAGGGAAAGGAGAGCAACTAGTCGTGGAAGTAGAATTTAACATATTGGTTGTTGACCGACTCATGAATAAGGCTGATAGATACATATCCAGGAAGAGACCTGAAGCCTCCCCATCCAATTCCTCTCCCCTTCCCCTTCAGATGGACAAGGTAACTAAAGTGCTAAAGTCACTTTTGGCTAGAATGGAAAGGTGGGAGTTAGAATGGAAGCCCATGTCTGAATTGGTCTCAGACTTCAGGAATTCGAGCTCTGAGACTTCCGAGGATCTCCCTGCTAAAACACCACACAACCCCCGCGCTGCTGAAACTCTGGATCCTACGGTTGTGAGGGGTCTGTCCCTTCCTGAACAAATTCATCGGTCCAAATTTAAATTTTGTGGTTCCAAACCCACAGTTACTGTGGTCTCTTTTCTCTACTAACTTTCTCAAACTGCTATACCTCCTAAGCCTTCCATTACCACCCAAGAGCTCTCTCAACGCCGCTCTAGAACTCTATACATCAAATCCCTGTGGAATTTTGACTCCAAATTCCACATTAGTGGACCATCCAGGTTTAGTGTTGAAACCATGGCCTTTGATACCAATTTGTAATGTCCCCAAGCCACCCAAGCTGGGGCATGCTACTATGAAACTGCTTTGTTCAAGCTCTAGGCCATCTGCTAGGTAATGTCACTTGAATAAAAACTTCTCACTCTGTTTCTGATGGTCAAAAACTTCAAAAACTTTTGACTTTGTTTCTGATGGTCAGATGGATAGTCATCAAAGTCCTCAATGTATGACAAAAAATTAATCGGAGAGCATAGCATTAGGTCATCCATGGGTGTCTGAATAAGGTCAGTTTCTCGTTGCCAGATGTCAAAATTATTAGTAACTTCATGCGATAAATTCAAAGGCAACCTTTGGAAAGGACCATCAATGTCATACATGGGATTGCCATCATATCTAATCATATCCCATCCACGTTTCCCGACATGTATGGATTCATCAAAATTATCAACAAATTCATTATCTTCATCATAACATGAAGGGGTTAAAACATCTGATACTTCCTTGGTCTCTACATCATAAAATAAAGAATCATTGAAAGTTTTGAAATAACTCACCTTGTTTAATCCTTCCTATGCATGAGCTTCAAGTGTTCGGATAACTTCATCAAGCAAAAGATCGGCCTCCACATCTTCAGTCTTGAGACATAGAGGATCAAGCTTGTCCAAGGGTTCCATTTCCTCTTCACTCTCTGAGTCA
Organism: Picea engelmannii; assembly: GCA_009831015.1. NCBI lineage: Eukaryota > Viridiplantae > Streptophyta > Pinopsida > Pinales > Pinaceae > Picea > Picea engelmannii. The sequence goes on from ML789734.1 coordinate 356,946, forward strand.
TAGAACAAGGTATCATCAAAAAACTGGAAAGGAAAATGACTTACCTCATTCTCTTCATCTTGTGTAGGAGGGATAAGATCTTGGAGGGCTTCATTAGGCTGAGGAGCGGTTACTGGTGCTTCATCCTCACAATTCACTTCTTTAGTCATGTCTTCACAACACTCTATTGAATCATGGGAAAAATCCTGCTCCTTTTCAAGGGGTTGACAACGTTCCTCATGGATCTCTTTTTTCACATTAGAGGGTTCTTTATTTTGAACATGATAATCATTTCTGAGATCTACCACAATATCAGTAGTGAATCCCCCATCTTCCAAGGCTATTGTGAGATTATGAAGGGCATATTCATACGTTTCACAACATGGTTTGGTGAGGTCAATGAACCTACTGATGAGGTGTATGAAAGATAATATACCCTTGTCTTCGCAACAACTCTTAAGCCGATCTTGCAAGTAGGATGGCAGAGTGAGTATGAATAATTTTATAAGAGCATCCTCTCCTCCCAACTTTATCTCGCTCAAATACTCCAAAATATTTACGATGTGAGGAGTTGGGAGGCCCAAAAACGTTGGAGAATTGTTTAGCCATTTTGTATCAAAGTAATTTGGGTATTCTTGAAAACTTCTGAAATCAATACTCGGATACATTTGTTCCCAGTGTGCCATGATCCCATAACTTGGAAATATCACAGTTTTTTAGAGTAAGGTGGCACCCTGAAAAAATTAGTGGAGTCACCGGATAATTTGCTTGAAACTATAAAAGGATAAGGGAAAACACCCTAGTGGATTTTCCAGGTAAGCTTGTTAGATAAAAATCTAGAGGCAAGGCTTACAAAAAAGTTGTCATCTTGAGGAAGGTTTGACTCAATGTTCCCGGCAATGGTGCCAAAATGTTATCGCACAGTTTGTAGATGGGAGAGAGGCTAAAGGATAGCAGGTCAAACTGGTGAAACATGAACTTTCCCCACCCAATGTCACCACAATGGGGAGGTTCTTTCTATTTAGGGAGGTTAGGCCCAGGGGAGTGTTGTTGGGAAAAATACCCTACGGACTAGCTAACTAGGGTTAGACTTGCATGCATATTTTGACCATAAAGAAATGAATTTTTAACCTACCACCCAAAAGTTAAACCCCTCTTTCATGATACCTGCATGGAAAGGAAGTACTAACATTTTTACTGATGTTTGGTGTAGATCCTTCGTTGCGCTTTGCCCGCTTACTTGCGCTGCTCCTTCCAAAGTTAACCTGCAATCAAGACAAAACACTATGCATGCATGCTACCTTTCTACTTGAGGGTTAGAAATTAAGCATAAATTACACAAATCATAGATAACTCATGCATTGTGACGGGAAAAGTATTCTTTTATTATTTTCAAAATGAATCAACTTACGATCAAAGTCGAGACCGGCCACTGCTCCTTGATCCTGATCCTGGGCTCCTCCTCTTCTTTTGTCCTCCAACTTCTTTGCGTTAATTCTCCTTAGGCTTGAGGAAAGGCTAAAGGGTTGGGACAATGGATTCGGAAAATGGGCAGAGTTTCTTTGCTATAATTTTTCCTCTCCAAATGGTACCCCTACCCCTTCTTTTATAGGCTAGAAGGAGCTAGGGTTTTGGACGAACTCTCGACCATGCATGGCTGAGAGTTTCAGTTAACTGACCCATAGCTTTTTGTCCCGTCGGCAAATTTCCTATTTTTGTGTTTTGTTAGGTAAACGTGGGTTGTAGTAGTCCTGTCAGTGTTCACACGTGTGCAGTAGTGGGTTAGGGCGCGTGTACCTTGACCTAAGAGGATTTTCAAAAAGGTTTTTCAGCAGATGTTTTGGCAATGAAGGGATATGAGTTGGCCTGATGCCAGGTAAGCATGTGTGGTGCAATTTAGGGTTATAACAGATGCCCCCTAGTGTGTGAGGTCAGAAGAGCATCTGATGGCCGAAATACATTACCAATATTTTACCAATCTATACTGATATGCTGAATGAGTGAGCCCAAGAATTAGGAATCAGGAGGTGTCGTCTGCAAAATAACAAATGTCTCACCGTGGCGGGCATACCCATGCTCGGGATAAAAGAGAACCATGGCTACCAATCAAATACACTGTAGATCCATGTCAAATAACTATAAAGAGTAGCCGTGAATAATACACAGCGGAGCTACATCTCGAAATCAGAAAGATATACATATAAAGTATCCATCTTCCAGAAGATGATTCGGCCTGATGGTTGTACTTCAGAGCTCGAGAAACAACTTCAAAATCTTCTAAAACTCGGGTAGGAGTGTAATATGAGTGTACGACTGCACTACCCCGAGGTCTTCGACGGCTCGTTGGTTATGGACTTGATAATCTTGATGATCAGACTGAAGGCTTCAGTGATTTCGAATAAAGACTTGATTGGACGTTCAGGATGGCCGGGTATGCGGACAAGGGACATATTGCAGAGGGGTCGACTCAGGCTTAGTGACAAACTTCCTTTGGATAACAACATGACAAGTGATGAGACTCAGGCAACATATCTATTAATCATAAGTTTACGAAGCAGGAGGCAACGAAAAACTCTCCATATGTTTGGAAGAGTAACCAAACGGTGGAGGACACAACTCTATATAGTGAGAAGAAGCTTCCTAAGGTCGTACTACATCCCATAGTCTGATGATCAAACGGACAGATGTGCTTCATCCAAGGGCGACTCATTATGCTACCAATAAAGAAAATACTTTTCCCATCCTCTTTTTGGGGTATATTTGATTTTTTTTGTTCTTTTTGATGATTTTGAAAAAGAATAAAGGAATATTACGTTACAATGGAGGAACGAGTACTGCAAACATACAAGCTCGAGGCACAAGGACAAGACTGATGTTCTTGTGAAATGATACTTGGGAACAAACCTCCAGTGGCCAAAGGTGTTAAGACGCAGAAGCAAACTGTTACAAGGCTGATGGGTAAGGTATGCGAATGCGGTTGATAGAACACAAAATGGTAACGTCCTTCGATGTAAGTTTAATCAAGCCCGGAGAAGGTAAGCTCGGTGGTTTTTCATGTTTAGAGAGTCCGAAAAAACATAAAAGGAGACTCCAATGGGGTACCTTTTTCGACAATAGTCTAGTCGGTTTGAAAAAGGGATAAACTATCACTGATTAGATGTCAATTCAAAACCATTTTAACGAGTGTGAAAATGAGAAGATCACTCGGCTATTTTTTCACCTTTAAGGAGTCTGAAAAAAGCTTAACTATGGACTCCGTCAGGAATGTTCTTCTGGACCATTTTAACGAGTGTGAAAGTATAAGGTCACTTGACGATCTTTTCAATTTTAGGGAGTCTGAAAAGAGCTTAACTATGGACTCCGAGGGGGGTTTCTTTTTCGTAAATTTAGTCCCTCAGGCCTGAAAAAGGAATAAAATTATACTTGAGGATACTCTTCTAAAGAATGGGAATTCCATAGAGTATTCCTTTGTTCGTACAGTTGACCGTCCGACCGAAAAAGGGGTAAACTACCGCCGGACAGACGTGACTTCAAATTTCATTTTAACGAGCGTGAAAGGTCACAAGATCGCTCGGCAATCTTTTCATTTTTAAAGGGTCTGAAAAGGGCTTAAAAGGAGACCCGTTATGTTTTGGGAGTCCGGAGGGGAAGACAAAGAGTGAAAAAAACCCATGCGAATGAGGATCAAACTCGTATTCAGGAAAGACTATACGGACTCCTGAGCCTACAGTGTTGTTAGAAACGCCATGGACACCATAATGCAACCAGGACCTACCTAGGGAATCCATGTTTTGGTAAGCTCTACCACCAAGTTGCGACACTTCTATAACAGATATCATAGTTCCATGTCACCACTGGATGGGATCGATCCTATAGAATAAAAAATTCAACGAGATGCAAAAGTTGGGGTAATATCCTAACCTATATGCTCAAGTTGATTTTTTTTTTTATTTTTTTTTATGGACCGTCAATATATATATATATATATATATATATATATATATATATATTATTTTTATTTTTCGAAACTCAAAAAAAAGTGTCCCAATACCTGCTCAAATCCCTCCCATATAACTCCTGGATCACTCAAAATGGTTTTTGGTATAAAGAAACTGATAAGGGGGGCCAAAAAAGTGACAAAAAGAGGCCAAAAAGT
>ML789734.1:374730-392291 GCA_009831015.1 Picea engelmannii
GCGAACAGTCACCAGGCGGGTACAGTCGATAGTCGGGTAGACCACAATGAGCAGGGTATCAAGCCCGAAACCTGTCAAGGGTATCGAGAGCAAATGGTCCGGAAGACAACTGAGGACCTCGAACGGATTCGAGACCCACGAAGGCCCGTGGCAAATGCAAATGACGGAATCCCACAACAAATCCTCGATATGTGTTCTCCACTATGCTTGGTCCGGCTTTGGAGGGGTTATCTTCGCTACCTTTCCTCACGCGACCTTGCGTTTATCCCTTGTTTTAGAGGGGGGTCCTGGATAAATTCCACGAAACTGGACTTCTACACTCCCTATCACAGACTCCAATGTTTGGTTTTGATTGGCCTTGAAGAGTTTCCTCTCCAACCTAATCCAAGGCCCTAGTCCTGAACTAGTTTATGAACCCTACAAACAAAAAGTCTAATAGATTTTAAATTAGCGTTTCTTTTATGGGATTTTTTACGTCACGGGGTATGAAGGTGAAATCGATGATGTGTAAAGACTCAAAGCAAAAATGAATGAAAAAAGATGGAAACAAAAGACTTTTACTAAATGCAAAAATCAACAACTTTTCACAAAGAAAGATTTCTTTTTTTTTTCAATTTTTCTAAGGTTTCATGCAGCAAACATAAAGGAATTTCACTCGACTACGAGCTACTTATGCTCTAAATGCACTGCAAAAACTTATGAACAAAAAGACTTTTCCCTAGCTATTGATGCAGAAACACAATCTTCAAACAAAGAAGAAAATGAAAAGACTGGTTTTTTTTTGTTTTTTTTTATTTACATGCTAATCAATCAACAAAGGGAAAATATCGACAAGCTTAAAACCAAGAAAAACAAAATTCTGGCTTAAAGAGCAGATCAAAAAGAATCAGAGCAAGGACACACAATGGCAATCAAGAAAGCAAAGACTTTTACGCTTGTCTAAAAACCATAAAACAAAATTTTTATTTTTATTTTGTCTATCAACTATCAACCAAGAAAAAGCAGGCTAAGGGTAAGAGAACCTAACCTACTGATTGTTCATCCCTAGACCTAGACACTTGAGAGCAATACTTCTCACCAAAAGAGGGGATGACTGCCCCACCTTGATTAAAAAACAACCTATCAAGCATGCTACTGTCACTGAAACAACACACGTGTGAACACGTGCTGAGCTACAACAGAGCGCGTGTACCCCGCGGGCTGCACTTTCACAGGCCGCGTGTATGTACAAAATCTAAGACAAAAATAAACACAGGCAGCCCAGACCAGGAAGAGGCCTCTGGTATTGATAACCAGGGTCTCTTGAAGACTTGGATGCTTCTTCCAACAGAAAAGAAAAATAATTGCAAAGAATAACAAAACAAAATAAAGCAGATTGAGACAAGACTATGAACCAGCAAGACTCAGACAGGATCCAGAAAGCCCCCTGAGAATGTATAATTCTGACAGGGAAGAGGAGGACTGCCTCTCAAGCTCTCTGAACACCTACACGCTACTGAAACCTCTACAGCTAGCGTTCACACACGGGCTGTAAGATATTAGGGTGCGAGTACACGCGTGCAGGCCTTCTGCAGGCTGCGTGTACCTCTGTGTGTCCCAAAAATTGTCGTCAAGCAATAGTCAGGGAAAACTGGTATAAAGAACCAGGCTCCCTGCTAGCTCAGGCCTTACAGAAAAAGACAGGCAAAGAAACAGAAAATCTAATCTCTTAAACTACCCACAAACTCAACTAAATTCGGAAACCCTAACGCGTATCTTCCCCAGTACGGTCGCCAATTTTGTTGTTGGGAAAAATACCTTACGGACTAGCAAACTAGGGTCGGACTTGCATGCAGATTTTGACCGTAAAGAAATGACTTTTTAACCTACCACCCAAAACTTAAACCCCTCTTTCACGATACTTGCATGGAAAGGAACTACTAACCTTTTTACTGATGTTTGGTGTAGATCCTCCATTGCGCTTTGCCCGCTTACTTGCACTGCTCCTTCCAAAGTTAACCTGCAATCAAGACAAAACACTACGCATGCATGCTACCTTTCTACTTGAGGGTTAGAAATTAAGCATAAATTACACAAATCATAGATAACTCATGCATTGGGACGGGAAAAGTATTCTTTTATTATTTTCAAAATGAATCAACCTACAATCAAAGTCGAGACCGACCACCGCTCCTTGATCCTGATCCTGGGATCCTACTCTTCTTTTGTCCTCCAACTGCTTTGCGTTAATTCTCCTTAGGCTTGAGGAAAGACTAAAGGGTTGGGACAATGGATTCGTCAAATGGGCAGAGTTTCTTCGCTATAATGTTTCCTCTTCAAATGGTACCCCTACCCCTTCTTTTATAGGCTAGAAGGAGCTAGGGTTTTGGACGAACTCTCGGCCATGCATGGCCGGGAGTTTCAGTTAATTGACCCATAGCTTTTTGTCCCATCGGCAACTTTCCTATTTTTGTGTTTTGTTAGGTAAACGTGGGTTGTAGTAGTCCTGCCAGCGTTCACACGCGTGTAGTAGTGGGTTAGGGCACGTGTACCTTGACCCAATAGGATTTTCAAAGAGGTTTTTCAACAGATTTTTTGGCAATGAAGGGATATGAGTTGGCCTGATGCCAGGTAAGCATGTGTGGTGCAATTTAGGGTTATAACAGGGAGACATCCTCGGTGAACTGTGGCTTTGAAGAGGCAAAGGTTTAAAAGAAGTAAGATAGTTCCCCCTTCACAGATCACCACCCAAAAAGATAGTCCGGCCAAAGGCCAATTTGAAGTAACCCCCAAAGAATATGTACCTTCTTGGAACAAGCCAACAACAAGAAAGATATATGAAAGCTATATTCAATGGGGTTACTACTTCATATGTAAGTGACTATCTGATATTCAATGTAAGCAATTTGACAGTAAATATTGACGAAATCAATGTTTGCAAAATGGAAATGATAAATATGTTACTTGTCAATAGATACTGGAACAATATAGCATTCGATGTAACGAATCAACACTCAAACCAATATATGCTCTTAAATACCATTCAATTGCTTATAAAATGAAACGTTGTTGCATCAAGATGAAATAACCAAAGGTGACGTCAACATTCTAGGGTTAGTAGGTTAGGGTTAGTGTAGTTACGGTTTCAGTTTAAAATAAGTTTGAGAGTGTTTGGATTTGATTTCACTTCAACGTTGGAGGCTGGAGATGAGTGCCTTAGGGTTAAATGGAGTCAGAAAGTGAAGGATGCACAAGTTGAAGGGGACGAGATTCCAAAGGACTAGAGGGAAAGGTTTCAAGGTGTTGCTAAAGCAGGGCCTTAAAGACGGAACCCTAGGGGAGAGAGGCTCACTCCGGTGTTGGAAAAGCAAGGCCTTGTGCTCTCTCCTCCTTCTTGGAAAATGGATAGCTCGGATAAAGCGCAAAAACAAGACGAGAGAACTTAAAGAGGGAGAGTGTTGCTGCAGCAAGGCTCTTTCTTCAAACCCTAAGGGAAAAATGGCCCTAGGTGTAGATAACCTAGGCCTAGGACGTCTCCCTCTCTTGGATTTCTAAAGGTACGACTAGCACAGGGGAGAGAGAAGCAAGGAGTGTAGTTATGGCTAGGCTCTCTTCTTCTCTTTCAATGGCTAAAGGTTTCTCTACCAAGGGACATGAGACAACGACCTACTTGTGTGTTTGTCCCCTAGGGTTTTGATTCAACAAATTTATAAGCAATATGCAAGAAATTTAAACTACAACCATTCAATAAGAAGTTTTGCAGAAAAAACACTTACAACTCATGAAGAAATAACCATGCAAACCCTAGTTGTAACACCTTCCTTCAAGAGAAACACCATAAATGCAAAAAAATCTCTTCCTTCAACAAGTGCGCATCACCAGTTCAGCCAAAAAACATAATAGGGCGCTAAAAATCAGACCTCACTATAAGTGAGTAACAATTGTTGATAAAAATGAGAGTTAAAACCCTCAATATATACTGTATCAATGACCTAATTTTACCTTTTAGGTCATAAAAAGGCCGACAAGGCCATAATGTCAAAATCGTACTATTTTTACATTAAATGCTAAGTAAAATCCCTAAACAAGTAAAAATGAGAGTAAAATCCCCTTCAAGGGAGGCGTTGGCCCTTGCTAGGGAAAATGAGACACCAAGGAGCAAAACGTTAGCCCCCCAGGGGCCTCTCCAACATGCCACACGTGCCACTACTGCCCAGTCCGCCTCCAAAAGCATCCATGAAGATGGATGATGTCACGGTGAAGATGGAGACATCCAAAGCCTTCCAAGGTTGGCGTTCCACTGAAAAGGGATCATTCCCCCCAGGTCTAGTCCTGTTGGAGTGCCTCTGATGGAATGTCCTCTTCCTCTTTGGTGCAAAAACCTTGATCCATCTCCATCATGTCTCTACCCCGTGATGGGGTCTCAACATCCATCTAGTGGGATCTTCAGCCCCATGGAGGTTTGAACAGGTCATCTCCCCATGTGTACCGGTCCAAATGGTACCTGTCCTTCGGGCATGGTCCTGCACATCAAAAGCTATGCCCTCCATGGGCGCATCAGTCACTGGGATCATAGCAATGTTAATCACATCTCATCATCAATATTACTAAACATATGCATAAAAACCCTAATACATCAGTCAATATCTCAAAGACATTACAAAAACCTGCAATACAAGATTGGAGAAAAAGACAAGACGTCCCATTGGGCTAGTGCCCACAAGAAAAGGAAAGTTTCAAGGAATATTTCATCCAAGCCATGTAAGTGAGGTGATGTGGCTAGGGGATGTCCAGACATGTGGGTGTAGCGAGGGCCAAGGATGCATAATGTTATCTGTGGGTGCCTTTGTAGAAGGCGAGCTGTACCTGTCATGGATGCATTTTTCCAAGTTCATTCTTGCCTTTATTCTTTTTCTTTCTTTATTCTTTTATTTTCTTTTTCTTCTTCTTTTTATTTTTATTCAAGGGCTAACCAGAGGACACTGCCTTGGCATGGTGACCAGAGCTGACAGTGTTACCCACAAGTACTTTCACAGAGATGAGAAGGTCGACTCGTGATGAGACCCCCTTTCCCTTGGCCATGCAACCAAAGGTCACTGCCCTGGCGTGATAACCAGATGGTGGCAATGTCATACTGTTAGGTACCCATGAACCTAATAGGATGGCTCGTGATGAGACCCCCTATCCTCTGACTAGATCTTGTTTGTTATTTTCCGGGTCCCTCTTGTTTCTTGCTGAGAGGCCTTTTATTGCCTTCTAGGGGATCCCTGGGCGAAGCATCTCGAGGTTTCATTTTTAGGCTTTTGTCTTTTACCAGTTTATTTTACCTTCTGGGCCTTTAGCCCCTTCTTCCCACGAGATAAGCTACAATCCTACAAATAGGTCAACCCAATGCCCGGACAAGGGGAATGGGATAAATGAGCGTGTGATAATATGAAACAATGGTGTTATGATGGGAGTGGACGTTGGCTTTTCATAAATTTCCCAGTGGAAAACCAAGACCTATGGGAACATGCTTGCTAGGGAAACTTGTCAATCTCCCCAAGAATGGTCAAGTGGGCTAATGTAAGATCCAAGCAGTTGTTAGAGATAAAAGGAATCAGATGCATATATTTAAAGGTTTCAATGATCAAAAGTGACACATACCATTATACCTAGACCAATTACCTCATGGAGCAAGAACCTCTTCCGATACAAGACCAAGCCGATGGTGATGGATGTTGTTGTTGCTGACAAGACAAATCTGATGGAAGAAGAAAAGGATGGGCTCTCTAGGGCCTTGCTCAAGTCAATCCTTCTCTCGGTACTCCATGTCTAGGACCTGTGGGCCTCGAGACATGATCTCTTAGTTATCCCTAAAAAGTAGGGATAACATCTGGCTCCAACTCGGGGACATGTGCTCACCGTAGAGCGCATGAGAACCTTAGCATCTCTGGCATAACCTATAGACCTGGTCAATCTCGATAGAGGTATCAGTAACAAAATTGGGGTGGTAATGCCACCCCAACATATATAGATATATATACTAAAATAAAGCAATCAATGAGTAAGAATATGAAAGAAAAACTTCTTACTTGTACTTACCTATTGGTTGGAATGTTGGGTGTAGTCAAACAACCAGTGAAGACAATCCAACAATGTTCCTCAATACCTGCCTTTGTGATTCATCATAAACCAAAATAGTGATAAATCAAGCACAAAAATGTCATGGGTTAGAATATATATCATATCATCTAAAATCTCAAAGTCTAACTCATGGAGGCAGGTGGGAGGGAAAAAGTGATCCCAATACATACTCTCAGGAGAGTGCTCAATCCATCTCAGGAATGGATTGTGAAAAGTCAAAGGTTCAGGAGACTGACTCGAGGAATCTGAATGTTGGCTACCTTGGACATCTTCACAACTTGAGGCCCAAGGAGGGATTAGAAAAAACTAAAAGGATGATTGACCATTCCTAAAGGGGAGGCTGGAAAACTATGATAATAGGCTTCTTCTTGAGGCACTCAACTTTCCCCTAAAATCCAGAATGAGGTTTTCCCTTACAGGAGACTTGGGATAAGGGACATGTTTCCAAACCACACCTTCAGTGACATAGGGAGGTAAAGTGATCAAAGGGGGGTGGAAAATCTTATCACAAGTATCCTGCTTCAGGGAAATAACTTCCTCATTTTTATCAATATCTTAGCATAATGTTGGTTGATAACTTTCTTCATAGGATAAATCTAAGTGCTCAGATGGATAGTCATCAAAGTCCTCATGGTATGACCGAAAATTAATCGGAGAGCATTGCATTAGGTCATCCATGGGTGTCTGAATAAGGTCAAGTTCTCATTGCCAGATGTCAAAATTATTAGTAACTTCATGTGATAAATGCAAAGGAAACCTTTGGAAAGGACCATCAATGTCGTACATGGGATTGCCATCATATCTAATCATATCCCATCCATGTTTCCTGACATTTATGGATTCATCAAAATTATCAACAAAGTCATTATCTTCATCATAACATGAAGGGGTTAAAACATCCGATACTTCCTTGCTCCCTACATCATAAAATAAAGAATCATTGAAAGTTTTGAAATAACTCACCTTGTTTAATCCTTCCTGTGTAGGAGCTTCAAGTGTTCGGATAACTTCATCAAGCGGAAAATCTGCCTCCACATCTTCAGTCTTGAGACATAGAGGATCAAGCTTGTCCAAGGGTTCCATTTCCTCTTCACTCTCTGAGTCATAGAACAAGGTATCATCAAAAAACTGGAAAGGAAAATGACTTACCTCATTCTCTTCATCTTGTGTAGGAGGGATAAGATCTTGGAGGGCTTCATCAGGCTGAGGAGCGGTTACTGGTGCTTCATCCTCACAATTCACTTCTTTAGTCATGTCTTCACAACACTCTATTGAATCATGGGAAAAATCCTGCTCCTTTTCAAGGGGTTGACAACGTTCCTCATGGATCTCTTTTTTCACATTAGAGGGTTCTTGATTTTGAACATGATAAGCATTTTTGAGATCTGCCACAATCTCAGTAGTGAATCCCCCATCTTCCAAGGCTATTGTGAGATTATGAAGGGCATCTTCATACGTTTGGAAGCATGGTTTGGTAAGGTCATTGAACCTACTGATGAGGTGTATGAAAGATAATATACCCCTGTCTTCACAACAACTCTTAAACCGATCTTGCAAGTAGGATGGCAGAGTGAGTATGAAATTTTTTATAAGAGCATCCTCTCCTCCCAACTTTATCTCGCTCAAATACTCCAAAATATTTACGATGTGGGGAGTTGGGAGGCCCAAAAACGTTGGAGAGTTGTTTAGCCATTTTGTATCAAAGTAATTTGGGTATCCTTGAAAACTTCTGAAATCAATACTCGCATACATTTGTTCCCAGTGTGCCATGATCCCATAACTTGGAAATATCACAGTTTTTGAGAGTAAGGTGGCACCTTGAAAAAATTAGTGGAGTCACCAGATAATTTGCCTGAAACTATCAAAGGATAAGGGAAAACACTCTAGTGGGGTCGTCGGGTAAGCTTGTTAGATAAAACTCTAGAGGCAAGGCTTACCGAAAATTTTTCATCTTGAGGAAGGTTTGACTCAGTGTTCCCCGACAATGGTGCCAAAATGTTATCGTACAGTTTGTAGATGGGAGAGAGGCTAAAGGATAGCAGTTCAAACAGGCGAAACAGGAACCTTCCCCGCCCAATGTCACCACAATGGGGAGGTTCTTTCTATTTAGGGAGGTTAGGCCTAGGGGAGACGTCCCCGGTGACCTGTGGATTTGAAGAGACAAAGGTTTAAAATAAGTAAGATAGTTCCCCCTTCACAGATCACCACCCAAAAAGATAGTCCGTCCAAAGGCCAATTTGAAGTAAACCCCAAAGAATATGTACCTGCCTGGAACAAGACAACAACAAGAAAGATATATGAAATCTATATTCAATGGGGTTATTACTTCATATGTAAGTGACTATCTGATATTCAGTGTAAGCAATTTGATAGTAAATATTGACGAAATCAATGTTTGCAAAATGGCAATGATAAATATGTTACTTGTCAATAGATACTAGAACGATATAGCATTCGATGTAACAAATCAACACTCAATCCAATAAATGCTCTTAAATACCATTCAATTTCTTATAAAATTAAACATTGCTGCATCAAGATGAAATAACCAAAGGTGACATCAACATTCTAGGGTTAGTAGGTTAGGGTTAGTGTAGTTAGGGTTTCAATTTAAAATAAGTTTGAGAGTGTTTGGATTTGATTTCACTTCAACGTTGGAGGTTGGAGATCAGTGCCTTAGGGTTAAATGGAGTCAGAAAGTGAAGGATGCACAAGTTGAAGGGGACGAGATTCCAAAGTACTAGAGGGAAAGGTTTCAAGGTGTTGCTAAAGCAGGGCCTTAAAGATAGAACATTGGGGGAGAGAGGCTCACTCCAGTGTTGCAAAAGCAAGGCCTCGTGCTCTCTCCTCCTTCCTGGAAAATGGCTAGCTCAGATAAAGCACAAAAACAAGACGAGAGAGCTTAAAGAGGGAGAGTGTTGCTACGACGAGGCTCTTTCTTCAAAACCTAAGGGAAAAACAGCCCTAGGTGTAGATAACCTAGGTCTAGGGTGTCTCCCTCTCTTGGATTTCTAAAGGTATGGCTAGCATAGGGGAGAGAGAAGCAAGGAGTGTAGTTATGGCTAGTCTCTCTTCTTCTCTTTCAATGGCTAAAGGTTTCTCTATAAGGGGACATGAGACAACAACCTACTTGTGTGTTTGTCCCCTAGGGTTTTGATTCAACAAATTTATAAGCAATATGCAAGAAATTTAAACTACAACCATTCAATAAGAAGTTTTGCAGAAAAAACACTTACAATTCATGAAGAAATAACCATGCGAACCCTAGTTGTAACACCTTCCTTCAAGAGAAACACCATAAATGCCAAAAAATATCTTCCTTCAACAAGTGCGCATCACTAGTTCAGCCAAAAACCCCAATAGGGCGCTAAAAATTAGACCTCACTATGAGTGAGTAACAATTGATGATAAAAATGAGAGTTAAAACCCTCAATATATACTGTATCAATGACCTAATTTTACCTTTTAGGTCATAAAAAGGCCGACAAGGCCATAATGTCAAAATCATACTGGTTTTACATTAAATGCTAAGTAAAATCCCTAAACAAGTAAAAATGAGAGTAAAATCCCCTTCAAGGGAGGCGTTGGCCCTTTCTAGGGAAAATGAGACACCAAGGAGCAAAACGTTAGCCCCCCAGGTGCCTCTCCAACATGCCACACGTGCCACTGCTGCCCAGTCTACCTCCAAAAGCATCCATGAAGCTGGATGACATCATGGTGAAGCTGGAGACATTCCAAGCCTTCCAAGGATAGCGTTCCATTGAAAAGGGGTCATTCCCCCAAGGTCTAGTCCTGTCGGAGTGCCTCTAATGGAACGTCCTCTTCCTCTTCGGTGCAAAATCCCTGATCCATCTCCATCTTGTCTCTACCCCGTGATGGGGTCTTAGCATCCTAAGGTGGGCTCTTCAGCCCCATGGAGGTTCGAACTGGTCATCTCCCCATGTGTACCGGTCCAAATGGTACCTGTCTGTCGGGCATGGTCCTGCACATCAAAAGCTACGCCCTCCATGGGCTCATCAGTCATTGGGATCATAGAAATGTTAATCACATCTCATCATCAATATTATTAAACATATGCATAAAAATCCTAATACATCAGTCAATAGCTCAAAGACATTACAAAAACCTGCAATACAAGATTGAAGAAAAAGACAAGATGTCCTATTGGGCTAGTGCCCACAAGAAAAGGAAAGTTTAAAGGAAGATTTCATCCAAGCCATGTAAGTGAGGTGATGTGGCTAGGGGATGTCTAGACATGTGGTGCAGTGAGGTCCAAGGATGCATAATGTTATTTGTGGGTGCCTTTGTAGAAGGCGAGTTGTACCTGTCATGGATGCATTTTTCCAAGCCCGTTCTTGACTTTATTCTTTTTCTTGCTTTATTCTTTTATTTTCTTTTTATTCTTCTTTTTGTTTTTATTCAAGGGCTAACCAGAGGACACTACCTTGGCATGGTGACCAGAGTTGACAGTGTTACCCACAAATACTTTCACAGAGATGAGAATGTTGGCTCGTGATGAGACCCCCTTTCCCTTGGCCATGCAACCAAAGGTCATTGCCCTGGCATGATAACCAGATGGTAGCAATGTCATACTCTTAGGTACCCATGAACCTAATAGGTTGGCTCGTGATGAGACCCCCTATCCTCTGACTAGATCTTGTTTGTTATTTTTTGGGCCCCTCTTGTTTCTTGTTGAGAGGCCTTTTATTGCCTTCTCGGGGATCCCTAGGCGAAGCATCTCGAGGTTTCATTTTTAGGCTTTTGTCTTTTACCAGCTTCTTTTACCTTCTGGGCCTTTAGCCCCTTCTTCCCACGAGAGAAGGTGCAATCCTACAAATAGGTCAACCCAATGCCCGGACAAGGGGAATGGGATAAATGAGCGGGAGATAAGATGAAATAGTGGTGTTATGATGGGAGCGGACGATGGATTTTCAGAAATTTCCCAGTGGCAAACCAAGACCTATGGGCACAGGCTTGCTAGGGAAACTTGTTAATCTCCCCAAGAATGGTCAAGTGGGCTAATGTAAGATCCAAGAAATTGCTAGAGATAAAAGGAATCAGATGCATATATTTAAAGGTTTCAATGATCAAAAGTGACACATGCCATGATACCTAGACCAATAACCTCATGGAGCAAGAACCTCTTATGATACAAGACCAAGCCGATGGTGATGGATGTTGTTGTTGCTAACAAGACAAATCTGACGGAAGAAGAAAAGGATGGGCCCTCCAGGCCCATGCTCAGGTCATTCCTGCTCTCGGTACTACATGTCTAGGACCTGTGGGCCTCGAGACATGATATCCTAGTTATCCCTAAAAAGCGGGGATAACAGGTCTGAGCTTAAAGGTTTCAAGGTTGACAACTCATTTACTTAAGTTGGAGGGACAGTTGAGACAAGAGAAAGCATCCAACAGAGCTTGGTAGACTCAAGTCAAGAGATTAGAATCTGAAGGCCCTCAGGGGGTAAAGGCTTCTTTAGAAGAAAAGGCCAAGATGATTCAAAGCATGAAGAAAAGGATAAATATTTATGCCACGGAGCATCCACAAACAATAGAGTTGGCTGCTCAAGAGAAAGAGAAAGAGACATTTCGACAAGAAGCATTGAATTACAAATCCAAAGTGTTGCAACTGGAGAAGGAAAAGGTGAATTGGTCACAAGGACAGAAAGGAGCATCACACATGGTTGTTGTTGCACCTTCTACTGTAGAAATAGAGTAAATCACTGATGGATTGGTTTAGGCTATGTCCCAAGTTAGCCTAAAGGCAGAAGAAATCAAGAGCCTTAAGGGAGGCATAGAAAAGATGCAGCAAGAAATAAGAATAAAGGATGAGAATATGGCCCAGTTTCAGAAAGAAAATCAAGCTTTACAAGAAAGAGTAAACAAGTTGAAGACAAGGTTGAAAGGCAAAGGATTGTTGCAAGGGTCCAAAAATGTCATCTGGGACTCTATTGTTGTTGAAGTTGCTAAGTTCAGGGTATACTTAAATTTCATCGATGACGAAGACATCATGGCCATCATAGTCAGAAGCAGATGCACTATTGTGAGTGAAACGTTGGCAAATAAACCCTCAGAGTGGGCCCAAAATGCTATAAATATGTTGAATTCCATTCCCATTGTTGAACTTCAGGCCATTGGGGTCAAATACAGGACCACATTGATCATTTGGGCCAGGAGAGTTATTTCCAAGCATAACTTGCTTAAATCATTCCAAACCAAGGCCATGCAGATGGAGCAGAGCATACATGAATTCAAAGATATGTTTGAATATTTGTTCATCGAAGGGCTCCCTTCATTTTGGGATGGAAAAGGGAAATTGTATGATTAGGAGGAGCACAACTCTCACCTCGCCCAATGCAGGATGGATCACTCAAAGTTTGAAATCCTGGAGCAAAACTTGAAGGGGACAAATCTAGTGGAATATTTGAACATAGATTTTGAAATCTTAAATCAATTCAAGACAGTGAAGATTAGACTGCCAACCATGACTTATACCACTTGCATTGACCTGGAGATCCTGATAAAGGAAATGATGGATTACTATATCCCTTCTGACTTGCAGTGGAAAGAGATAGTGCGGTTAGGCAAGACAAAATGCAATTTTCCAGGAACCAACAACTAGCCTCCAGGTGTCACCAGGATAACATGTTCGGCAGAGGACCAGGCGGGACAAATGGCGAATATAGAAGCCGATGAGTCAGAGAAATTGGTCGTGGATACATGAAATGTTTTTTGTTTGATCAATCATTGTAATCGGTTCCCATACTGAAACTGTCAAATGTAATTATTATAGTCAGTTTTAGAAGCTAAAATGTTTCAGTTTAGCTATTGTAATCGGTTTCTAGTCGAAAGAAACTTGAATTGTATAAATACTAGAAGTTTTGAATGAATTAATGTTGACAGAAGTGCAAGGGCACCTTTTAGTTGTTTCTAAACTCAATTGTAATTTTCTGGAGTTGAATTGAATACATATGCGGAAGCTTTTTGAAGTCTCTATGAAAAGATTCTAATGGTGGTGATATGAGTTTTGTCTCCTCTCATTGTATGTATTTCTTGTGTTCTTCTATTCCATTTTCATTGTCTTATGTTTAAATTGGATAGTTAAAAGCTCAGAATTCATCTTGTGATGCTCTCGTCTTAAGCAATTTAAACTGTGTAATTTTCTTCCTAACTAATTCAAAATTCATTTCAGTAATGCTCTGATGTAGTTACTTGTCTTCTCCTTCTTCTTACACTCTACTTAAATACAAATTTACAACTCAAATTCATTGCCTCATTTAGCCTTTATCCTCTAGATATTTCTACCAGCCAATCATTGTTTTCATTCACTTTCATAATTTCGACTCCATAGCCCTAAGTGACCCCCCCCCACCTTCCTTGCCAGCAAATTTATAAAAAAAACCCAAAACAAACTAAATCTAGCCAGTGATTTCTAAAGAAATATCAAGTGACATGAGAGAGCCCTCTCTGAGTTGAGCAGGCTAGTGCCCAACTCTAAAGTTGGTTGAAACAATTACCTCTGTCGTTTGTTTATTAGCTGGACAAAATTTACAGAGTGCTAACACATAGAATAATAATTAACATAGAAATGGTACTTATCTTTTTATGAAGGTCACCAACTGCTTACAGACCTTCCACGAACCGCTCAGCCTTAGACCATGCTTCTCCAAACTATCAGCAGTGGGTCACCCCTGAGCTGGGACTAAACTCCACCCAGGGTAAAGGTAATCCTAGCCTAGGCTGAGATTACAAAGTCTCCAGGAAGGATTATGTCCCCAGGATTCCACTCACATCCACAACTTATAGTCCCTCATTCCCCACATGCATGTCCCACCCCAGGGAGTGTGCCCCTTATTTTCTTGGCAGTCCTTCGACTGCCCCACTCCGCTTCTAGAGCTTCAACAATAGGCCAGACATGAAGTATCATAGCACTACAACTGTCGTGAGGCTCCCTCTGGGAAAATCACTTCCCCATCAACCTCTCTCACCTAGAGAGAGTTTCTCACATGCCTGAAAACCTGCTTCTTCGGTCCAATCCAGTCAGGTAATCACAACAACAAAAATTGGTATGGATATGGTAATGACAACAAGCCACATCATTCCAGAATAAAACGTGGGCAACAACAACAAAATGGCTAGGTTGCAATATGGCTCAGGCACTACGCAGTCATGTTGTGCTTCATAGGATAAAAAGGGGTTGGCTTCACGGATTTGCAGGTTTCGAAGCTTGCATGAATGTTGCAGAGGTCAACGATGGAGGAAGTGGATGGTTGCATGAATGTTCAATGTCTGAGTGCATGCGTGCATGGGGAGAATGGGAAGAATGGTTGAGCGAACCCCCACAATGACGGATTTCCTCACATAAAAATGCATGTGCCAAGATTGACACATGGCTCTCTTGGGAGTTTGTTCCTCCCCACTTGGAGTTTGTTCCTTTCCCCATAGGAACTTAGGATAACATGAGTCATTTCCCCAAACCTTAAAGTCTTTTAGGAATATATTATAATATTCCCTTAGAGATAAGCCCATAAGCTTATCCCTTTTCCTAGCCTCTTAGCCCCTTTCCCTTTCCCTTCCCAGTGGAGCTCAGTCCCCCTTAACTCTTTCTTCGTGGTCGGTCTACATGCAATGATGTATTTTTATTAATGATCTTCATAATTACATATACAAAATTAGGCTCACTAGCCTTAGCATCTAGGCTCTCCGGCCTAATATTCACATAAGCCTCCCAACTTATAAACACTTGGCTCACCATCCTATAAACACAATTACAATTCAACATGGGCTCGATCTTGGGGTATTACACCAAATCTTAACAAACCACCGAAAAATATGAAACCTTAGTTAAGAGAAGCGACGAGCTCCCAAGCAAATGACAATACGAAAATGTGGTATACCAAAAGAGAGGAATGAGTAGAGTTCATTTACTTCATGTAGTTTCAACTGTCAACCAACCCACCAATTATTAATTGCATCCAACAAAACCTTACACGGTGGAGTGCACTCAACACCAATTCAAATCAAACCTCATGCCATACATAAAACCATCAACTTCACCATTTTGATATATATCCCATACAAACGATAAGGAGCATCGTTGTTTTAAAAGAACCCGAATTATATAAAACACCAAGTAACATGAAGTATGACATATGTGTCTTGCATTGTAAATTGAGTTCATTTGTGCTTGTGTGCGATGACCCTAACATAACTTTGGAACCTTTATATGATATCATTGGTGAAATATGGAAAATCAAACTTGACCAACCCATTTTTTTAACACATTGCATTCATATAATAACACATCTTGCATTTTGTATGCAACATGATTTTTCTTGGAGGTTCTTTTCTTTTCTTTTTGATGGATAACACATCATTAAAATGAAATATGAGGATGAAGACATCATTAATTACCGTTGTAGAGCCATTTTGTGTATGTGAGAACATCAAACTTCGATCACACTACAACCTTTCTATGAAAGTCATATGTATAGAAAGAAAAAGGATGGAAACAACTTATTACGCTTTTCTCCTAATGGGTCCCACCTATTAATTCTATAATAGTATAAATATAATTTATTGCAAATATTTGCAGAAAGGATTCTAATTTCGCTTGTATGCATCAACAAGGGGCATCCATTCATAAGTATCACTTTCCATCTCATTTCCCCCTAGGGTCACTTGGGGTTTCCCCCCTTGAGGTGATCACTTCACCTCTAAAGTAAAGGAGTACATATCTAAGGTGACAATGGGTAGGTATTCTCCTAGTTGTTGCCATCTTGTGGTTTGGATCGAGATTTTCTCAAGCTACACTTTGTGCGATACAGGCCCATGATATTTATTTAAAGAGCATGGAGGGTCATTTTCCGATGATCAATTGTGAGAAACTCTCTTATCAATCTCTCTCTAACCTTTTTCTTTTGCATTAATAAATTTTCTCCAAGTGGCCACATTGGCTAAGGCTATGGATGTTTCCACATAGGGGTTTTACCACGTGAAAACATCAGTTTGTTGATCTTTGATCTGGTTGTGTGAGTGGTTACTGAAGGTGTTCGTCCTCTGTTGGAATACTTGTGTTGTCGAACAAGAGGAAAATAAGTACACGTAATAAATGTTCTCAGAATTTTGAAAGTTAAAAAGATGTTGAAATGGAAGTTGATAGTAATGTACCTGAGTGGGCGGCGTTACAAATCGCCAAAATTCAACAGATAGCAGAAGAGTTGGCTTGAGAGGGACCAATTATTTTTGAATACCAATCCTTGACACTAGACAATTCCAAATACAATCAAGAGGAGAATGAATTGCAAATAGAGAAAGTTCATGTCAAAAATAAGAAGATAACTTAGAAGTGGAACTCAGAGGTAGACGTTTCTGGGGTCGGGCCTTCTGGACTTCTCAAGTTACACATTACCACTAGAGATTCTCTAGATCATTCTATTTCATAGAAAGAGCTTGAAAATATTAAATTGAAGAAAATAATAAGTGATCTAGAGGACGCCTTAAGTCCTAGACCTATGTTTGTATAACCATTGTCTTTCATTGTTCCAATATAGTTCCATAGGACACACCAAGCACATCATCTTGAGTAAGGAAGGTTGTTAAATTGTTAAGCGAGATAAGAGTGTATGTCACAGAGAACATAAATAAGAAACTCAATGTCATTTCAGAGGGATGGGAAGTTAGCACTAATTTAAGGAACTTGTCACAACATATTGCTTCTCTTGTGGAGTATTTGCAAAAAGATTTATAAAATGATGAATTCTTCTAGAAAAATGATTTAAGCACTTTTGTGTCACAAGTATCAAGTTTGAGTGATTTCAATAGAAAACAACAATATTTTCCTTCGAAACATAGAGTAAAACAAATAAAGGTTGGTCAATTGGAAATAATACAAATGTTATGAGAATTGATTGGAAAACTGTAAAAAGATTGATGATAAAAAAATTGTTTCATTTTTCAAATCACTTAAAATAGTTAAGGAACTTGAGGACCCACAATTAATAAGAGAGTCCATGCTAATAACCAAGGAGCAAGTAGAAACAAATTTAAACATAATGAAATCTTCATGGGGTAGTGAGAGCAAGTAGAAACAAATTTAAACATAATGAAAGCTTCATGGGGTAGTGAGAGCAAGTAGAAACAAATTTAAACATAATGAAAGCTTCATGGGGTAGTGAGTTTGAAAACCTCACTAACTTTCCAGAGGAAGAGATTAAACGATGGTTAGTTAGCTTTGAGAATGATAATGAATATCATCTGGCATCAATTCAATTGTTAGACTTCAAATTCAATACAATGGAAGATGAAATATTTTTGCTCCGGGTAAAGAAAGACATAACGGTTCCGCCATTAAAAGACTATATCGAAGAGTGGCTCAAGAATTTGTTAGAACAAATAACTAATCTTGAGTAACTACTGAGAAGCAGTTGCATCGGAAAATTTTGAGTTCCAATTAT
>ML789734.1:414668-425213 GCA_009831015.1 Picea engelmannii
TCATAAGTTCGTTGAGTGAACCTCCCATGATGCTCTATAACTTTATGGGTGAAGAAAAGCTTCATTAACATTTACCACAAAAGGAAGGACTTCTCCATTAGTTTCTAACATTACCTAAATATCACATGCCCTACATTTCTATATCACATGCCATACATTTCTATAGACCTCATGTAAGAGAGAAGATTATAGATTCTAATTCTCTATAACCTTATAACCTTATGGGTGAAAAAAAATCCTCATTAACGTTTATGACTAGTAACTAGTAAAATGACTCCTCAATCACTATGTCAATCACTATGTGGCCTTACCTAAATATCATGCCTTCTACATTTTTATAGACAACATCTAAAATAAATAAGATTGAAGATTCTAATGCTTTATTAACCTCATGGGTGAAGAAAGATCCCCTTGAGTATTTATCACTAAATAATCAATTAGTTTTTAACCTTACATTGATATATTCAATCCCTTAGATTTCTATAGAAATCACGTAAGAGATAATATCATCCCCATTATCATTTATCTCTAAAGGAAAGATTATTCGATCAATTTTTAACCTCATATTGATATTCCATTTCTTACATTTCTACAAGCATCACCTAAAAGATAAGATTGAAGTTTCTAATGTTATTTAACCACGTGGTTGAACAAAATAAGAAAATCCCCATTAGCATTTATCACTAAATAAATAAATAAATTATTGATTAGTTTCTAACCTTGAAGAAAATAAGAAAATCCCCATTAACATTTATCACTAAATAAATAAACGAATTATTGATTAGTTTCTAACCTTGAAGAAAATAAGAAAATCCCCATTAATTATCACTAAATAAATAAACGAATTATTGATTAGTTTCTAACCTTACTTTGATATTCCATCTTTTACATTTCTTTTAACCTCAGTTAAAAGATAAGATCATCCTCATTAGTATTTATCATAAATTCTAATACTGTATAGTCTTCTGACCTTACCTTGATATTTGATCTCTTACATTTCTATAAACCTTGCTCAAGAGATAAAATTGTAGATTCTAATACTTTATAATCTTACGAGTTGAAAAAAACCATTAATATTAATATTTATCACTAAAAAGACTCCTCACCTAACTAAGAGATAACATTCCCACCTTAAATAAGATGGTAGATTTCAATGCTCTCTATAACTTTATAGGTGAAAAAAAATCTCATTAACCTTTAGCCTAAGAAATAACATTCCCACCTTAAATAAGATGGTAGATTTCAATTCTCTCTATAACTTTATGGGTGAAAAAAATCTCATTAACCTTTATGACTAAAGGAGTCCTCACCTAAGAGATAATATTCCCACCTTACCTTGATATTCCATTTCCTACATTTCTTATATACATTTCATCTAACATAGTAGATTCAAACTAAATTACATTAACATCTTATATACATTTCATCTAACATAGTAGATTCAAACTAAATTACATTAACATGGTATATATTATATGTTCTTACCATTTACATGTAAGCATGTTCTTATGTGTTCTATGATGTTTAGTAGATTCAAACTAAATTACATTAACAAGGTATATATTATATGTTTTTACCATTTACATCTAAGCATGTTCTTATGTGTTCTATGATGTTTTTAATATGAATTTACTCTTAAAGAATGAATGACTTTCAACAAATCATCTTACCTAGGAAGATATGTTTGTATTATTATGTTTGTATTATGATTATTTTTTATTTTTTCTATTTTATTTTGTATGAATATTAATTTTATTTATTTATGTATAATTAAATAGTACATCATATTGTGGTTTAAAGATTGAAATAAAGTTTACTTAAAATAATAAGTTAGATTAATAAATATAGATTTTTCATTATATGTATTGTTATTGCATGATTTGTATTTGTGCAAAGCCCATCACAAGTACCCTAAACCTTGTATAACTATAGGAAATCTTACCACTATCACCTCATTAAGAAATCTTCTCGTTTTAGTGATGGAAGAGGTTCACCAAAAGGGAGGCTACCTTGGTGATCTCAAGGGATCAAAGTAGCAAGTATTTTAGCCAAGCCTATCGTCCCCTCTCTTGATAACCTAATTCAAAGTCTACGCCTATGAAATTAATGAAGAAAAGGATGTTTCGGATACCTTCCTCGAACAAGAGAAATTTACAGCATATATATGATGGTTCCAAGTACCAATATGTAATATAAACCTCAAGAGACAATAGACAATGAAAGTTAATGATGGATAGTACAAAATTGCATCAATCTACCAGTTTACAACATCAATTAGAATTTTGTAACAACAAGAAGAAAACTAGATCAGAATTGCATGAAATTACAATGAAAACTTAGCATATATCTGATAGATCAATTCCCAATTGTTCCAAACAAATTTTGATTATATTAAGTTAGTGTTAGACTAGTGTATGCAACAAAATGAACTGAATTAGATGGTTGTAGCAAAGTCTTGCAACAACAATAATAAATTTAGTGAGTTAGCTTAGGTTAGAGCTAGTAAAAGTTAGTAAAAGCTTTAGAGAATAATAATTGATGATTGTTTGATCACTTTCTTTCACAAGAGATCAAGTAAACTAGCGCCTTTAGGGCTTATGGAGTCTTTACAAAAACAATACAACACAATTGGAGATTATGATAGAAATGTCTAAGAAAATGGTGTGAAGTCTAAGGTGCTAGCACTTTACTACCTTATACTTCAATCCTTAAGAGAAGAATTGCTAGAGTGCAAGCACTTTTGGGCTCTAGCAATTGTTTCTCCTTCCTTAGATTCTTCAAATTAATAACAACAAGATTCTAGAATCAAATTCCTAGAGTGCTAGCACTTTAGGGCTTTAGGAGTTTAACCTAAGAAGGATTTCCTTCACAAATCTATGGATGAAATTATCTTGTGAGAGGAGGAAGCACCTTATGCTCCTCTCTTAGGATGTTAACCAAGCAATAAATCTTCAATATGAACAAGTAAATTCACAATAAACATTAATGACATGAAAATTGCAGAAATTTATTTACTTCACCAAGACAATGACAAGAGAAAACCCTAATTGCAATAATTTCCTCCAAAAATCAGCAAAGAGATATCCAAACTTTTCCTCAAAAGGCTAGTGCATGAGTGAAAGAGACCAATATTTCCAAAGATAGTGAAAATTTAAGTCCTCCTCTCTCTTGTGTGAGAGAAAAGTGTGAYGATAAAATGAAATGTTTCCTAGCCGTATTTATATGGGAAATCCTAGCCATGAAAAAACTTTATTGAAAAGTCATGTATTTTCACAAGAGGGCCTACTTCTTAATTTTCCCTTTCAAATTTACAAAATTAAAATTTACATCAAGTAAAACCCTAGAAGGGTGATGTCGTGACCTAAAAGAGTGACGTTGGGCTCTAGGATGTGATGTTCAAGCTGAATATGTGGAACATTGGGCCTCCAAAGGCTATGTGGCACTCTCCTATAGGCCAAAGTATATTTCAAGTGCCTCATCCACCAATCCATCAAGGGAACCATCGAAACCCGAGCCCCTAGATAATGTCATGGGCCAGGTGGGTTACATCTATAACTCCAAGGGCCAACGTTCAAGTGGAATATGGTGGGGGCTCGTCAGCCAGCCATGCCAGAGTGCCTCTAAAGGCAACGTCCTCCATCCTCATAGTGCAATGTTCATCATCGCATGTGTCCCAGACGTGGAGTCTAGCATCCATCTATGGGCTCCAAATCCCCTCATGAAGGTCCAAACGAAGTCATATCCCCATGAATACCTTCTCACCTGGAAAGGTCCTACAAAGAGAAACAAATATTCCCTCCAAGGGATCATAAGTCACAAGTATCATGCCAAGTAAGCCATATCTAATATGTTGATACGAAGTTTAAATTTTACCCTTTAAACCTGAAGCTTTTCTTTTTCCTAGTCATGGAGACGCCCTTAGTCCTAAAAAAGAGTAAAAAATCTTTCAATTTTTCGGGTTTCGGGATTCGGTCTTTCACAAAGCATGATTTCGTAACTAACAACTCCAGAGTCTTGGTGCCGAAATCCCGAAAAGGCTATATATTAAAGTAATAAAAGAGAAAAATGAGAGAAAAACAATGTTTTAAGTCCCGATGCGCTTTCCACAAAGTAACCTTAAATCATGATCAATTAAACTCTTAAACACAAAAAAACAATTCATTAATCTTTCGCAATTCGGGTTTTCTTGTGTCAAAGTGCTTTCAAAATGTCGACCCTCGAATGGCCGATCCCCGAATCTCCGAAAACAAGAAATTAATTACTAACCTCAATTATTTAAAGCATTAATACGAGGGATTAGCGCCTAAATTAATCCCATCGCGATTTCGCGATTTAGGGTTTACTTATGACATACTTCTTGGATATAGGAACCCTGAAATTCGAAAATGCGAAATCGTGAATTTCTAACAAAGTTTAAAACGAAATTAAGTTAGTTTAAAACGAGATTAATAATGACTAAACTACTTTTTGCTTTTCTCATTCCGGGGTTTGTTGAAAGCAATCCTTTCGAAGCTCCAGTTTGAAATTGCCGATATACGGTAATATCTGTAATGGACGAATAAAGATATTTTTAACTTAACTGTGTATCTTTGGGCATATCTTCCTCCTTAAAACATTAAATTTTTACCGCCTGTCTTAGTATGACCATCCTAAGAAGAAGTTAAAAGTTAATAAAGGTTTGATTTTTTCAAATTTTCATTCTTATTGTTTAGACTCATAAGTGAATTGCATTCAACAAACTTACGCATTTTTCTCTGGGACAAGAATTCATTCTAAACATGAACATTATCGCACCTAGAAAGGCACCTAAGAAAAGTGAAGAAGCAACTGAAAGCTCAAGCCCAGAAGGAGATGTCGTGTTTGATACTACACCGCATGCCATTGATTCCATCAAATCATGGAGGCAAATTTTTGAAACCTTGGACTACAAAATCAAGAATTTTCCCAACGATTCTGAAAACAAACTCTGGGACATAACAGAGTCCGAACTTCACAAAGTAGCCATGTGCCCACGACTCATGACATACAACGATATGATCAGTTGGGTTTTAGAGAGGACAGACAAGAAGCATTTCGGACAACCAAGGGGTCATCATCGGCTCTTTTAGACCGGAGCATATACAAGTAATATACAAATTGTCTCCCAATTCTAAGTACATTTATAATAAAGAGTTTGTAAGCGAATTTCAAAGGAAAGAATGCACAGAGGAAGATCAAACATACCCCAGCATAATCAAGGACTGGTGGAGACACCCAACAAAGTTTAGGGCTTATACCCATAACATTTATGCCATAGCCTCATTGAATGAGTACATGGTTTATGTGGCTATGATGTTATGTAGACTTTTCGGGAATAAAAGTCCTACCTATTTCCATGCATAATGGGTGCCCCTTTTACATGAAGCGGCTGAAGGCTATAGCTTCAATTGGAACAAAATTCTATTAGATAACCTAGCTAAGGAGGTTATGGAGTATCAAACCACGAGATCCAATGGCCGACCAATAGCCTTTTATATGTCGGCATATATCATGGACACTATATGTTTCACGACTCCTTTCCCTTTGATGAGTTGGAGTTGGAACCCAACCTACACTGAACCGATTCATGAATATCATTCTAAGCTGTGGGAAGAAAATGATAAGGATTCTTTTTACGAAATTTTTCATTTCGTGGTGATATCGGTGCATCAGATGCTGTATGGATGTGCACCCCCCCGTATTTCAGAGTCGGTCATAGGAAACCTCAAGGCGGTTGTCGATTGGTTTATTGAGGAGAATTTCTCCTATATCAGGGTTTTCAGATGTTTTATCCCTCCTCATGCACTTCCTAAATTCCTCCTTGCCAGACTAGTGTGCAGAGAGGTAGCTCATTAGATAATAACAGGTGGTATTGGGATAGAATTGAAGGCAACTCAAAGAAGTTTTGTCCAGTCTTTCCCGTACAGATTGGAAGATTTTCACTACTCAACCTGGGTCATTCCAAGTTGAAGATACAACTCTAGAGGAGGTCAATTTGGTGAATCTGGAACATAGGAAACATGACCCTTATCAAACAGTGGGAAGCCACATGGCTCACTGTGGCATGAAAGCATTTGAACATGAGGAATCCCCTCGCGATGACATTTTCAAAGGGGTCAAAACCTATGAGGAGGTGTTAGACATGGTACAAACATTATCATCTGACTTGCAAACCAGTTTCCTAACCTTCCAGAGACACAGACGAAGCAGTTTTCCCAAGGTATTGCAGGGCGAAGCAACAACATCTCCTCCAGAACAAGAAAACATTCCCTCAGGCTTCCGACATAAAGCGCAGAATAAAGTAGACACTGAGGAAAATCCATAGGGGAAAGAAGGATCTTCACAAAACAAAGAAGTCCCACAAACAAAGAATCCAGGAGCAGAAACATAAAGAAGGTCTGGGACATCTCTCAAATCTAGTCAATCTACCCCTCCTTCATCATCTACTATTCATGTTCATACCCCCAAGACAGTAGGGGAAATAACATTCACAAAGTTGGGTAATCCCATCACTTCCTTGACCCCTTTACAGTCTTCTTTTGGGCTCCCTTAGGTAGGAGTCATATATGCTAGTGACCTTGACCCTATCTCTAGAGAAGAAATACCTCCCTCTGATTACTTTTTCAATAAAAAGAGGAAGGTTGTATTAAAACAGGAGATGTATATGAGAGAAGGTGGTATGGTAAAGAAACACAGGGTGTTGGTGAATGGGAAAAACTTGGAAGAGGGAGATTTTGCTACAGAGGTGGTAGGCTCCATGGGAGCCCTGGAAATGACAAATCTATTCACCGTTGACAATATGAGAACAAGGTTGAAAAAAAGTAACCATAGGATAGTCCAATTGAAAACCAACTAAAAGATACAGAGAAAAATATCAAAGAAGAAATAAATAAAGGTCTAGAGCAGGCCAGAGTTGCTGACAAGCAAGAAATTCAATCGCTTAAGTCAAGTCTAGATGAGATGAATGAGAAGATGACGACTAGCCAAATACAGGTTATTCGACAAGAAGAATTGGTAAGACAACTACAGGCTAAATTGAATTCAATAAAAGGATGGGTTATAGACTTGAAAGTTTTTCAGGACCAATCACAGGAAATACATGCAGAGGTAGAATCCGAGCAACAAAAAGTAATCTCCCAAGTAGAGATTATTAAGAATTATTTCCAGGAAGTAAGCAATGCTCTTGATAATATTATTTTTAAAGAAAAAAGAAGCTAAAGCAGTAAGGGCCACTTTTCAAAAGGCAGTTGTATGTTCTGAAAACAAAGAAGTATCGAAAATTCCAAAGCTTTCTGTCACAGAGAAGATCAGAGGCGATATCATGCTCAAGGTATGGGAAACCAACATAGCAAAAAATAAGAAAATAGCCAAAGAAATCAAAGATAATTGTGAAAGAATCTTTGATTTGTTGGACAAGGAATCAGTAGGTATTGGAAGAGACAATTGCACTAGGCAATTAGGACAGATAAACATTGTAAGACACCAGTTGAATTTCAAAGAGGGTTTGAACGAAATTCAGATGGAAATTTCACAGTTAAAAGAAATGGATGTTACCTTAATAGATAGGTGGCTAGTGAAGCCAAACTTGAAATTTCAATCAATTAAGTTTGTTGGTAAGGGGATCGAAGACCGGCTTCCAAAAATTCAGAGAAAATTTTATCTGTTCGAAGCAAAGGATTTTCCAGAGCCTCCCATAAATTTTGCACACTTTCTTGAAAAATGTATTGAATGTATTGGGTTGAAAGAAGGAGATAGTCCAATAAAACAATGAGGTATCATTTTGAAAACTTATATTATCGAGATGATAGGAAAATAAATTACAATCATGCAAACAGTTGAGGTTTGCATTTTTGTAACTGTTTTCCCCTAGGAGTTAGGAGATAACAACCAATAATCATGAGGGATCTGGTATAAGTATAATTTCAGGAGACTGAAGGATGGCTTTTTCTGGGCACATTGTAAAGAAGAATTTGAAGACATTTTTTGAATTAATACAAATACAAATTGAAGATTCCATATCTGGTCAAGTTTGAGTTATGTGTTTCTCTGTTGTTTCATATTTTTCATATATCTCTTACATGAATGCTTAACTACAATTTAGTACAACCTCTAATGTGGTAATTAATTATTCTTGCAATTTAATCGTTTACAACCTTTCCTCTGTATCAGCTATCAGCAGACACAAGACCTGTAAATGTTTTAGATTTCAATATCATATGCTTCATTAAGAGTTTTTCCTAATTATTTTCTTCTTTTGTCACAAAGTGAGATTCCTCTTTAATTGATGCCTCACCCTATTCGATAGTTTTATGTTTTCTTTTCATTTCATGCATATTCCCTTTTCAAAATTTAACTCAGATACCAAAAACGACCTTTTTTTTCGTCATACTATTAATTCAATGTTTGATAGTTCTTCTTACATGTTTTGAAGCAGAAATAACGAACCATTAAAAGAAAACATAAGAATTTATCCTTTCAATCTTTGTCCCTCATGACTGTCCCAGTTACAAGACAACCTAATATCGAACCTGGACTATCAAATCAAACAAGCATTGCTTTAAATTTATTTAACACCATCCTACAAACAAAAAATAACCGGGTTGAGTTAGAACGTTCATGGGTAGTAATTGAAAGAGACAATAATATCCAGGAAAACTGGGAAGCTAGACAGAGACAGTTAAGAAACCAATAATAGCCCTTTTCATATAACTGGCCTCTTTTATCCTTAGCTTTCTCTATCTTGTCAGATACCTTGACGGTGTACTTTAGATCCTTAAAGTACAAACTCAGGAACAACATCTTTTTGGCATTGTTGTCGGGGAATAAAGAAACGAAGCTTTTCCCTGGGAAGAACGACATCGAAACTTTCTATCTCTGATAGTGAACAAAGATTGAAAACCTTATAAGGCTACTTTTATCTTTCACTTGGTGACTCCACGATAAATAAACTGGATTTTAACCGAAGTAATACCAGAAAAAACCTAAACGACAAACAAACTTCGCCTGCTCCCGATCCAGGAAAAAATTTAAAATCAAGAAGATATCTTAAACAGACTGTATCATCGACAAATAGGTTTTATCAACCTAAAATCATGGAGTCGAACACTAGGGGTATTTTTGAAGGAACAAATACCCCACCTCCTTGCGGCGGGTTACCTACCAATAAGATAACAACCCTTGAAACTGGTTTGGTCTCGCCTGATTTTAAAACTGAAATTTTCCCAACCGATTCTTTCACCAATAGAGGTAAAATATCTGCATCACTTCCCGCTTCGATAGAAACTTCTTCACTTCACGAAGTTCATTTTCCTATCTCTCAGAACTCCTACGATCATCCTATTTTTCTCGACACGACTCATGTTGACTCTCCTTTATATTCACCCTGTGAGTTTGAAGAAACTAGTCCACTTTTCCCTAGTTTCCCTTCCTCAAGTTTCTTGTCCCTTGATAACCAATTTCCTGAAACCCTTCCACGAATTCTCCAAGAAACAACCTCTAAATCATCAATGGCTGCAGTCGGAGGAGGCGTTGTTGGAGGTGGTGCTGCAGGAGGAGGAGTCACCGACCAAGTACCACCCCCTCGAATCTTTGAAAAGGTGGCTGCTAGATATGCTCCTTTGGTCCTCCCAGTCCCCCTCCATGACTTACCTGAAAACTACATGAAGAATATTCCGAAATTCACAGGAGAGGGTGATTTGACTGCAACAAAACACATCAATTTCTTTGACCAATTCGTCGACATCCTTGGACTCGAACATGAAGATGTCTACTCCAGACTCTTGGTTCAGAATTTTGAAGGCCAGGTAAGAACCTGGTTCCGTGGTCTAGTAGCAGGATCTATACCGTCATATGAGGAACTCAAAAATTCTTTTATTAGATAGTGGGGGAAAAGGAAAGGCCATCTCTATTATTTAACTGAATTTGGGGCTCTAAGAAAGAAACACTCTGAATCAGTCCTCGAGTTCACCCAGAGGTTCAATAAATTGTATAATAAGATTCTAGCCGAGGTCAAACCCTCCCAACCTGCAGCGAAAGTAACCTTCGTTGGAGATTTAGAACCTGATTTCACCCTGTTATTGAGGGAGAGGAGGTCAGTAGACCTCACCAATATGCAAGATGATGCCCTAGAAATTGAGTCAAACATGATGGCATCAAGAAAGTTGAAAACCAAATTTGAAACTGGAAACAAAGAAACCAGAAGATATAGAGATCAAAGGGGGTCTGTTATTGGATAAATCCGTAAGTGCGGACACAAACCGATCTCCCTAGATCCACCTGGATCTAGAACAAAACATGACAGAATATACCGCTTTCCCTAGATCTAACTATTGAATTAAACTGGAAGTGAGAATAAGAGACATACCTCGTAATCACTTCCTTAATATTTGTTGCTCCTGCTTTGCTCCAGCGCTCTCGTGCAGTCAAGATCAAAACAGCACAAACCAACCAAAGTGAAAGCAAATAATATATTCAATAGCTAATCTATACATATGATCAAGGAGTTATGTAATAAAGTAAATCTAACTT
>ML789734.1:433312-453351 GCA_009831015.1 Picea engelmannii
CATAGGAAAATGCAACTTTTTTCCTTAGGAAAAGTTCTTCTTCCTTCTCTCTTCAGGAACTCAGGCCACTGTGACCCCTCTAAAAGCAATAGATAGGTTTACATCATTAACGATCATAGGGATGACGAAAATAATGTGTAACAGGGTCGTCTAGATCTAGAAGATCTTCAGAAGACAAAATGGATGACATGGCGAGGATAATCAAAGATCTGTCAAATAAGATCTCAAGAATGGAGCTAGATCAAGCGAAGAATGAACACTTTACCATAAAGGATTTCAAAAGGAATCCTAACCCTCAAAATCCACCAAGACAGATTAAGAATGAGGATCAAAAAATCCAAACCCCCTTTAAAGGAGAAAACCTTATAGGAGGAGAAGATGTAGACGATTTTGAGGAATTAGAGGAATACATTAATAATCTTGGCGACGACTGCCTACAACCTTTTTTAACGAGGAAAGATTATGAAAAATCTGCAACTACAAAAGATAGATCCCAAAATAACAAAAACAATGGTATTAGTGAAGATTCAACCTATCAGGAAATTGTAGATGATATAATGGACAAACTCCACCAAAATTACAATCTAAGACCTAGAAACAAGAGCCTCGCAATTCCCCCAGTGAAAAAGATTTTTCCGAGGGGTGAAACAGACGAGTCAGTTTCAAAAAGTGCTGAAAAACAAATTATAAGAACT
Source organism: Picea engelmannii (assembly GCA_009831015.1). Lineage (NCBI taxonomy): Eukaryota > Viridiplantae > Streptophyta > Pinopsida > Pinales > Pinaceae > Picea > Picea engelmannii. Next base: position 434,008 of record ML789734.1, read on the forward strand.
AAGACCGTTGACACACAACCCACCAAGACAAAGCCAATGGAAACATCAACCATAAACACACAGAAAACAGAGGTCCTTGTAATTGAAACTAAAACCTCACTACAAAAGAAAGATGACAAGAAGGGGCTAGAAGTCCAAACCATAGAGATAGACAAAACCATAGGAAGTTTTAATCTGTAAAATTAAATAAATAAAATCAAAATCCCTATACCCCTTGTAGAATTGGCAAAAAATCCAATTTACAAAAAAATATCGCTAAAATGATTAGTTTTTCAGAAAACGAAAGTCAGGCCGATGTTATAAATTTAGAATATGACAAGCCTAACATAATTTTCGGCCCACATTTCGAAGGTGCCAAAGACACTGCCACCCCTTTCTATATCACTTTGACTGTGCACGATCACTTACTCCATAATTGCATGTTAGATTCTGGAGTCTCTCACAACATAATGCCTAAAGCCATTATGGAGAGACTTGGTGTTGAAATCACTAGACCTTATGGAGATTTATATTCATTCAATTCAATAAAAGTTAAGTGTATAGGCATGATAAAATATTTAGTTGTGAATCTTGCACAGATACCCACGAAAGGCGTTCTAATGGATGTGGTCGTCGTTGATATACCCCCGAAGTACATTATGCTCTTATCCATGTCTTGGGACGCCAAACTTGGAGGATCCCTCCAACTTGACATGACGTATGCCACAACCCGGTCTTTGGAGGACAATTCACGCGTTTGTACATAGAAACTAGGTTAGCATTCACGGTAAGTGACCCACATAACCAAAACAACTACCTTGTTTATATTGCTGATCAAGATTTAGGAAATTGTATTTTATCTATCGATGATGATATTGATATATGTATAGAGGAAAGTTGTACAGAAAATAAAAAAGAAAAAGAGAAAGTAAAACAGGATGTATATAGCACTGGTGTTTGGAATATGTTTTTTTATGGTGCCTCATCTTATTTTAGGGCCGGAGATGAGGTTATTTTTGTGGCACCCGATGACAAATTCGTTATCCCTTTCTCTTATAGATTACAGTGGAACACTGACCACACTAACAATGTATGCGAGTAGTGTTAGGATTGGAAGATGCCAGGAGAATGAAAATTAAAATCTTGGAAGTCTTTGGCGATGCAGAGCTAATCGTGAAACAGGTAAATCATCAATACTAGGCCAAACATCCTAGGTTAAGATCTTATTGGAAATGTGTTTGGGCTATGATCGAAAAAAAATTCTCCTCTGTTAACGTTCATTATATTCCAAGAGCATAAAATCAACAGGCGGATGCGTTAGCCAAAGCAGCTTCAATGTGTACACCTCCCACTGCTTTCAAATTAAAATACCATATACTAATGAGACATAGGCCTTCCATACCGAATAACATACAAAATTGGCAAGTTTTTGAGGATGATGAACAACTCCAAATTTTTTTAGAGACAGTAGATGACTTTTTCGAAATGCATGCCGACCAAGAAAACCAGAATGACCCTATTTGGATCATGCAGGAGGGCGAAGACCCCCAAGAGTTTCAAGATAAAATCGCTAACCACCGGATGCTTGTTTTAAAAAATAATTAGATACCTAAGGGTTTGATCCCCTTAGAAAGGATATTTAATCATGATGACATCCCTTTTAATTCTACCTTATAGCCTCAGCCAGAAGAGGTTGAGGATTGCGATATTGGTACCAAAGAAAAACCTAAGTTGGTGAAATTGTCCAAATATCTGTCTCCCAAAATAAAAAGTAAGTATGCTGAGTTGCTTAGACAATATAAAGACGTTTTCTCTTGGTCTTATGACGAATTGAGAACTTACGACACTACTATAATGGAACATAAAATTCCTCTGAAACCATGTGTCAAACCTTTCAAGAAAAAACTCAGACAGATTAACCCTATCCTACTACTGGTAATAGAAAAAGAAGTCAAAAAACTCTTGGATACTAAAATCATTGTCTCACTGAGATATTTTGTGTGGGTAGCCAATTTAGTCCCAGTAAGAAAGACAAACGGTGAGATTAGGCTATGTGTATATTTTAGAAACCTGAATCGATCATCACTCAAGGACAATTATCCATTACCTAAGATGGACCATGTTTTAGAAAAAATAGTTGGATATAACATAATGTCTATGATTGATGGTTTTTCAGGTTACAATCAAATTGCAGTACATCAAGATGACAAAGAAAAAACTGCATTCACTACCCCCTGGGGTACCTTTATGTACGACAAAATGCCTTTTGGTTTAATGAATGCAGGGGCAACTTTCCAACGAGCCATGGATATCGCTTTCGTGGGAGAAAGAGATAAGTTCGTTGTTATCTATCTTGATGACCTGACTGTTTTCTCTAAATCCGATGCAAAACATCTAACACACCTCAAACGAACTTTCGAAAAATGTCGCTAATTTGGTTTGTCACTTAATCTCAAGAAATCCCATTTCGCAATGCAAGAAGGTAAACTCTTGGGTCATATCGTGTCTAGAGATGGAATCAAAATCAATCCCAAAAGGGTCAAGGCGATAGATACCATAAATATTCCTAGAAACGTAAAAGAAATTCAGTCTTTTTTAGGAAAAATAAACTTCTTGAGAAGATTCATCCCTAACTTTACCGAAATTGTAAAATTGATTACAGATATGCTTTAAAAGAACAGTGAGGTGAAGTGGAGAAATGAAGCCAAAGCGTTGTTTCAACATATCAATAAAGTAATAAGCAAAGCACCAGTCCTGGAAAGCCCAGATTACACAAAAGAGTTTTTGATTTTCTCTTTTTCCTTTGAACATACAATCGCAGCTGTATTGTTACAGAAAAATGATGAAGGTTTTGAGCGACCTATTGCATTTTTTAGCAGATGTCTCAGATACGCTGAGCTGAAATATGACATATTGGAAAAGAAAGCTTATGCGTAAAATCTCTCAAGTCTTTCAGAACCTACGTATTGCACTCAAAGATCATTGCGTATGTGCCTTCAACTTCTGTTAAAGATATATTGCTATAGCCAGACAGTGACGAAAGAAGAGGCAGGTGGCTGGCTAAAATTCAGGAGTTCGACTTGGAAGTCAAACCAACTAAAATTATCAAAGGTCAGGGTTTTGCCAAATTGCTAGCTGAATCAAATCTAAAATCACTTGGGATAAATCAGTTGTAAGAGAATGAGGGATTTCTAGAAATAGATGAGCTCGACGTCACTGCACCCACAACTGAGATTCAAGACAAGTTCTCTACTTCAGTGTGGTATCATGATATCATTTCTTACCTACTGACCCTTCAATGTCCCAGTGATTTAACCCCCTCTAAAACTAGGACGTTGAAGTTACACGCTGTAAAATATTGTATCATAGATGGTAAATTGTATTGGAAATAGCCCCTGGGTTTCCTGCTGAGCTGCTTAGTCGAGGCCGAAACAAAAAGGGTTATAGACGAATTCCACGTGGGAGTGTGCAGAGGACACCATGCTTGGTGGGAAATGAATTATAAAATCTTAAGAGCCGGGTATTACTGGCCTTAATTATTCACAGATGTAAACACTAAAGTCCGAACTCGTACTCCTTGTTAGTTGTTTACAGGCAAACATAAATTCCCAGCTTTACCTTTAGTTCCAGTTAAAACCGAAGCTCCATTTTAGCAATGGGGTCTTGATTTCATTGGATAAATTCATCCACACTCCAATGCACAACACAAGTGGATTCTAACTGCTACAAACTATTTCACTAAATGGGTGGAAGCCATTCCCACGAGAAATGCAACCGACTCAATAGTAATTAGTTTCCTAGAAGAAAATATTTTATCCACGTTTGGTTGTCTCCGAAAGATAGTCATTGATAATGCCCAATCATTTAATTCAATGGCCATGGTAAGCTTCTGCCAAAAATACAACATCATATTAGGACACTCAACATCTTACTATCCACAGGGTAATGGTCTAGCTGAGTCGTCTAATACAAGTATGATTACTATGATAAAAAAGGTTTTGACTGAAAATAAGAATGCATGGCATATCCATTTAAAATATGCTCTATGGGATAACAGGATAAGTACCAAAAGATCAATTGAGATTTCTTCTTTTCAAATGGTATATGGCACCGACATCATTTTACCAATAAATCTTGCTCTACCTGTAATGAAACTTTGACAATACTTAAATGAAGAACCCAACGACGTTACTAGGAGGATAAACCAGCTGGTTGAAGTTCAGAAAAATTGGGTCGAAGTAAATGAAAAGTTACAAAGATATCAGGATAACATGAAGACCCTATTCGATCGAAAAGCTAAAGATAGAGATTTCCTCCCTGGCGATCTGGTCCTGAAATGGGAAGCCAAGAGAGAAGACATTGGTAAACATGGCAAGTTTGATCCAATCTGGTCCGACCCATATAAGATTTCGGCTTCTGAGGGAAAAAATGTTTTTTTTTTAGAAAATCTCGATGGAGACATTCTCAATGCCCCTGTAAATGGGCGGCACCTCAAACACTTCATGCAGTAATGTGTTTCTGAACTCTCATTGTACATACCATTTTTTCATGCTTACTTTATAGTTTCATTTCCTTCGGTAAGTTTTTCCATATATATATATATATATATATATATATATATATATATATATATATATATATATATATATATATATATATATATTAATTTGATTCATGAGATTTCCTGACAATTAGTATGTTAATTTATTGCATAGGAAAGTTGCTAACCAAGAGACTAGAAATGCTAAAAAGGTGACAGGCACAGATAAGTGTATTAAATGTCTTCCAATGAAATAGGTAATAAATTAATAGCCTTTTGGCCGACAAACTAGGAGTTACCAAGGTATGAGATTCTGCTCTAAAAATTCAAGCTAAATCACCCTAAGAGATACAACTGAATAAATCATTAGTTCAATTGATGCTAATGTTATCACTGAAATTTTTGAAATAAGGAAGTAAAAAAGAAAGGCGGACTTAAGGAAAAGTTTTAAGAACTGACTAAAAAAATCTTTAAGAGTGGTCGTGTGTGCAGAAGATTTTCTGAAGCCCTTTACTTTCCCTTTAGTCACGGTAAGGCCCACTTCTCGGATGACCCTGGATGTTTTATCATAAGTTCCTTGAGAAAAGAAAGGTCTCACTTTGGCTCTGAAAATTCTCAAGCAAACCTTCAAAAATGATAATAGGTTGAGTTTATAGTTCTTTAACTTTAGTTGAACCATAAGTATGTCTAGGTTAATCCTAACCTTATTAGCCTTCCTAACATGAATAAATTGATTGGTTTTGCTCATGGAAATTCCTTAAAAAGATGTCAATAAGTTTCCCTCAAGAATTTCCCTGAAACCAATGATGTTTGAAGGCAAGAGAGAAGATTAGTCCATAGCTATTTAAGTGAGTTGACATGCCTCTTTTCTTAAAAAATTCAAGCAGATATCTTCCCGAGTATATTACATACTAATTGATTGCCCCCACTTCATATTAAAAGAAAATATATACAGACATATGGTGAAAGGAAATTCAATATTGATTGCCCCCATCTAGTCCTAAGAGATGAAGAAAGGAAATTCATTATATTGATTGCCCTCATCTCAACATTTAAATACTAGAAAACAATGAAGTGGTGAAAGGAAATTCGATATGGGAAGTCTGATAACTTCACCGGGGCATTGAACAGGCTCGTTGGCAGTGAAGCAATATCTTTATATATGATAAGGATGTTATACATGAATTGCAAGACGCTCTGGTAACTTTTCTTCTTTCAGCTAGATTCACATTATAGGTTTCTAGGATCCCCTAATTTGACACATTTAAATTTACTTTACCTTGATGCAAACACAATCAGGTGAAACCTGGTAGAATGGTTAATTTGGTTTTGATTATCTTACATAGATTTGAGGTCAGTTTCAGAAAACTAAGTTTATTGAGAACCTAACTCGAGATCATCAGATGTTTTATTTTTGAAGAATTTTCAAAGTCAAATGTGGCGATCTTAAAATCCTGTTTTGATTTTTCTCCTGGTCTACTTCACAAAGTTGAATTATTGACCCCATTTACCCAATGAAGGCACTTGGTCTACATGTTCTTCTTGTCCCACAAGGAAACGAGATCCCTAGATGGAGCCTAATGTTGATACGAAGTTTAAATTTTACCCTTTAAACCTGAAGCTTTGCTTTTTCCTAGTCATGGAGCCACCCTTAGTCCTAAAAAAGAGTAAAAAATATTTCAATTTTTTGGGTTTCGGGATTTGGTCTTTCACAAAGCATGATTTCGTAACTAACAACTACAGAGTCCTGGTGCCGAAATCTCGAAAAGGCTATATATTAAAGTAATAAAAGAGAAAAAAGAGAGAAAATCAATGTTTTAAGTCCCGACGCGCTTTCCACAAAGTAACCTTAAATCGTGATCAATTAAACTCTTAAACACAAAAAAACAATTAATTAATCTTTCGCGATTCGGGTTTTCCTGTGTCAAAGTGCTTTCAAAACGTCGACCCTCGAATGCTCGATCCTCGAATCTCCGAAAATAAGAAATTAATTACTAACCTCAATTATTTAAAGCATTAATACAGGGGATTAGCGCCTAAATTAATCCCATTGTGATTTCGCGATTCGGGGTTTTCTTATGACATACTTCTTGGCTACAGGATACCCGAAATTATGAAATGCGAAATCACGAATTTCTAACAAACTTTAAAATGAAATTAAGTTAGTTTAAAATGGGATTAATAATGACTAAACTACTTTTCGCGTTTCACATTTCGGGGTTTGTTGAAAGTAGTCCTTTCGAAGCTGCAGTTTGAAATTGTCGATATACGGTAATATTTGTAACGGATGAATAGAGATATTTTTAACTTAACTGCGCATCTCTGGGCATATCTTCCTCATTAAAACATTAAAGTTTTACTGCCTGTCTCAGTACGACCGTCGTAAGAAGAAATTAAAGGTTAATAAAGGTTTGTTTTTTTTCGAATTTTCATTCTTATTGTTTAGACTTAGAAGTGAATTGCATTCAACAAACTTACGCATTTTTATTTGCGATAGAAATTCATTCTAAACACGAACATTATGGCACCTAGAAAGGCACCTAAGAAAAGTGAAGAAGCAACTAAAAGCTGAAGCCCAGGAGGAGATGTCATGTCTGATACTACATTGCATGCCATTGATTCCATCAAATCATGGAGGCAAATTTTCGAAACCTTGGACTACGAAATCAAGAATTTTCCCAATGATTCTGAAAACAAACTACGGGACATAGCAGAGTCTGAACTTCACAAAGTAGCCACGTGCCCACGACTCATGACATACAATGATATGATCAGTTGGGTTTTAGAGAGGACAGACATGCAGACGAGAAGTATTTCAGACAACTAAGGGGTCATCATCGGGTCTTTCAGACTGGAGCATATACAAGTAATGTACAAACTGTCTCCCAATTATAAGTACATTTATAATAAAGAGTTTGTAAGTGAATTTAAAAGGAAAGAATTCATAGAGGGAGATCAAACATACCCCGGTATAATCAAGGACTGGTGGAGACACCCAACAAAGTTCAGGGCTGATACCCATAACGTTTATGCAATAGCCTCGTTGAATGAGTACATGGTCTATGTGGTTGTGATGTTATGTAGACTTTTCGGGAAGAAAAGTCCTACCCATTTCCCTGCAGAATGGGTGCCCCTTTTACATAAAGCAGTCGAAGGCTATAGCTTCAACTGGAATGAAATTCTATCAAATAACCTAGCTAAGGAGGTTATGGAGTATCAAACCACGAGATCCAATGGCCAACCAATAGCCTTTTATATGTTGGTATATATCATGGGCGCTATATATTTCACGACTCATTTCCCTTTGATGAGTTGGAGTTGGAACCCAACCTGCACTGAACTGATTCATGAATATCATTCTAAGCTGTGGGAAGAAAATGATAAGGATTCTTTTTATGAAATGTTTCATTTCGTGGTGATACCAGTGCATCAGATGCTGTATGGTTGTGCACCCCCCCGTATTTCAGAGTCGGTCATAGGAAACCTCAAGGTGGTTGTCGATTGGTTTATTGAGGAGAATTTCTCCTATATTAGGGTTTTCAGATGTTCTATCCCTCCTCATGCACTTCCTAAATTCCTCCTTGACAGACTGGTGTGCAGGGAGGTATCTCATCAGATAATAGCAAGTGGTATTGGGATAGAACTGAAGGCAACTCAAAAGAAGTTTTGGCCAGTCTTTCTCGTACAGATTGGAAGGTTTATGCTACTCAACCTAGGTGATTCCAAAGTTGAAGTTGTAGCTCTAGAGGAGGTCAAGTTGGTGAATATCGAACATAGGAAACACAAACCTTATCAAACAGTTGGAAGCCACATGGCTCACTGTGGCATGAAAGCATTTGAACATGAGGAATCCCCTCACGATGACATTTTCAAAGGGGTTAAAACCTCTGAGGAGGTGTTAGACAGGGTACAGACATTATCATCCAAATTGCAAACCAGTCTCCTAATCTTCTAGAGACACAGACGAAGAAGTTTTCCCAAGGTATTGCAGGGCAAAGCAACAACATCTCCTCCAGAACAAGAAAACATTCCCCCAAGCTTCGGACATAAAGTGCAGGATAAAGAAAACATCGAGGAAAATCCATAGGGGGCAGAAGGATCTTCACAAAACAAAGAAGTCCCATAGATAGAGAATCGAAGAGCAGAAACAGAAAGAAGGGGGACACCTCCCGAATCCAGTAAATCTACCCCTCCTTCATCATCTACTATTCATGTTCATACCCCCAAGACAACAGGGGAAATAACATTCACATATTTGGGTAATCCCATCACTTCCTTGAACCCTTTACAGTCTGATTTTGGGCTCCTTCAGGTAGAAGTCATATATGCTAGTGACCTCGACCCTATCTCTAGAGAAGAAATACCTCCCTCTGATTACTTTTTCAGTAAAAAGAGGAAGGTTGTATTAAAGCAGGAGATGTATATGAGAGAAGGTGGTATGGTAAAGAAACAAAGGGTGTTGGTGGATGGGAAAATATTGAAAGAGGGAGATTTCGCTACATAGGTGGCGGGCTCCATGGGAGCCCTGGCAACGAAAAATCTATTCATCATTGACAATATGAGAACAAGGTTGAAACAGAGTAACCACAAGATAGTCCAATTGCAAAACCAACTAAAAGATATAGAGAATAATATCAAAGAAGAAATAAATAAAGGTCTAGAGCAGGCCAGAGCCGCTGACAGACAAGAAATTCAATCGGTTAAGTCATGTCTAGACGAGATGAACGAGAAGATGCAGACTAGCCAAATATAGGTTATTCGGCAAGAAGAATTGGTAAGACAACTAGAGGCTAAATTGAATTCAATAAAAGGCCAGGTTATAGACTTGAAAGTTTTTCAGGACCAATCACTGGAAATACATGCGAAGGTAGAAGCCGAGCAACAGAAAGCAATCTCCCAAGTAGAGATTATTCAGAATTATTTTCAGGAAGTAAGCAATGCTCTTGATAATATTATTTTTAAAGAAAAAGAAGCTAAAGTAGCAAGGGCCACTTTTCAAAAGGCAGTTGTATGTTCTGAAAACGAAGAAGTATCGAAAATTCCAAAGCTTTCTGTCATAGAGAAGATCAGAGGCGATATCATGCTCAAGGTATGGGAAACCAACATAGCAGAAAACAAGAAAATAGCCAAAGAAATCAAAGACAATTGTGAAAGAATCTTTGATTTGTTGGACAAGGAATCGGTAGGTATTGGAAGAGACAATTGCACTAGGCAATTAGGACAGATAAACATTGTAAGACACCAGTTGAATTTCAAAGAGGGTTTGAATGAAATTCAGATGGAAATTTCACAGTTAAAAGAAATGCATTTTACCCTAATAAATAGGTGGCTAGTGAAGCCAAACTTTAAATTTCAATCAATTAAGTTTGTTGGTAAGGGGATCGAAGACTGGCTTCCAAAAATCAAAATTTTTTTTATCTATTCAAAGAAAAGGATTTTCCAGAGCCTCCCATAAATTTTGCACACTTTCTTGAAAAATGTATTGAATGTATTGGGTTGAAAGAAGGAGATACTCCAATAAAACAATGAGGTATCATTTTGAAAACTTATATTATCAAGATGATAGGAAAATAAATGATAATCATGCAAACGGTTGAGGTTTGAATTTTTGTAACTGTTTTCCCCTAGGAGTTAGGAGATCACCAACCAACAATCATGAGGGATCTAGTATAAGTATAATTTCAGGAGACGAAAGAGGGCTTTTTCTGGGCGCATTGTAAGGAAGAATTTGAAGATATTTTTTGAATTAATACAAATACAGATTGAAGATTCCATATCTGGTCAAGTTTGAGTTATGTGTTTCTCTGTTGTTTCATATTTTTCATATATCTCTTACATGAATGCTCGACTACAATTTAGTACAACCTCTACTGTGGTAATTAATTATTCTTGCAATTTAATCGTTTATAGCCTTTCCTCTGTATCGACTATCAACAGATACAAGACCTGTAAATGTTTTAGATTTCAATAACATATGCTTCATTAAGAGTTTTTCCTAATTATTTTCTTCTTCTGTCACAAAGTGAGATTCCTCTTTAATTGATGCCTCACCCTATTCGACAACTTTATGTTTTCTTTTCATTTCAGGCATATTCTCTTTTCAAAATTTAACTCATATACCAGAAACGACCTTTAGTTTCATCATACTATTAATTCAAGGTTTTATATTTCTTCTTACATGTTTTGAAGTAGAAATAACAAACCCTTAAAAGAAAACATAAGAATTTATCCTTTCAGTCTTTGTCCCTCATGACTGTCCCAGTTACAAGACATCCTAATATTGAACTTGGACTATTAGATCAAACGGGCATTTCTTTAAATTTATTTAACACCATCCTACAAACAACAAATAACTGGGTTGAGTTAGAACGTTCATGGGTAGTAATTGAAAGAGACATTAGTATCCAGGAAAACTGGGAATCTAGACAGAGACAGTTAAGGAACCAACAATAACCCTTTTCATATAACGAACCTCTTTTATCCTTAGCTTTCTCTATCTTGTCAGATCCCTTGACGGTGTACTTTAGAGACTTAAAGTACAAACTCAGAAAGAACATAATACAAGAATCACCCAAACATGTGCATCAAACCTCCCTTTTTAAATTAAAAAAATTCTTCAAGACCTTATATGTTTTTCCTAATTTAGGTATGGGAGGGGTATCATGGTGCCATATTGGGTAAGCCAATCCTCAAGTCAAGGGACATTTCCCAGAAGGAACCTATCTAAGTCATGTAGTGGGTGTGAGGTGGATTTTGGGGAAATTCTTCTAGGTATGGGGTCCTTGACATATAAGGGTTCGTATTGTCTCATTTATGGGTGCCTTGCAGAGGGTGTGTTGCATCCTTCATTTTCAATGCAACCTTTTTCCAATCCCTTTCCATTTGATGTATTAGAGTCTGAACATTGAGTGTTATATGCAATGGAAAGTAAAGAGCACCACAATTCTACTTGAAGATAGGATGCATTGAGTGCCATGTGAAACGAAAAGTAAAAGACACCACAATGCATCCCCTCGACAAGTGGGACATTTATTGATTATGTGTTTCCTTTTGTAGATCCTTAAATTTTTGGAGAAGCGTTTTATTATTCTCAGGACCTCATGGAGAGAATCTACAGAAGGTAAGAGAAGGAACACAAAAGGTGGTAATATTGTCATATTTGAGCCTCGGGGTCTAAGGTTAGTGAATGCAGATCCAACAATGATCCGGATTTTTTTTAGAATGACATGAACGCAGAAATATAACTGAGATATAACAATGAAATACACAAAAATATAGAAGAGAACACATGAATACAGTGAAACCCAACTTCTATTACTAAATAAGATAGAAAAACACTTTAGAACACAAACTGGAAAAATGGGGTAGCTTATCTCTAAAAAAGAAAGAGATTTTGGCTACGCTTCATTCACAAGAAGCTTTACATCACACTCCATTGCATGCTTAAAGGGCCTCCTTCACCTCAAATATATATGAGAGAGTGAGAGGAGAACAATTCCCATGATGCAAGTGGGATAAATTGGACTAATTTTATAAAATTCCATAGGCATGTAAAATACTAGCACTTCACGAGCGGTCACCCATCCCAGTACTACTCTAGCCTGAGTGTGCTTAACTGTGAAGTTCTAATGGGATCTAATGCATTAACGCTATGTTGTAGGAATGTACATAAAATCACTAGGAAATCATTACATGATGTCTGTAATTAACAAATGAAGATGACATTACATTTCATTCCCCATCAAAAGGGAGATATCATGGTTTATCAAAACCACAGACTTAAAATGGTGATTCAGTGAAAAAGGTGGATGGCCACCAAGATTCATCTGGATCATTCATCCCCCCTTAGGAAGAAATGGTCCCCATTGCATCAAGTTTCGTTGGGAGACGAGGAGTTCCCTTGGGAGACAAGGAGACTTCTGCTACATCTGAAGCTTGGTGTGTTTCTTGCCTTGCTAAAGAAGTTGTCCTGCTTAGCTTGTTGAAGGATGTCATGAACCTGTTGTTGGAGGGGTTGGATCCATTCAACCAATCTAGCTTCATGATCTACCTGATTGTGTGAGGACTCTGTTGGTGAAGATGAAACATGAAGAGTATTAAGGGTTCTGTTATAAACTTTCTTGACTGGGCAGTGTGGAGGCACCCTCGTAGGTGCAGTAAGAACATCTTGGTACTCTTCTACAATATTTTTGATTTTCTTTTGCTGGATAGAAAGGTCTTGGGTTGCGGATGCAGTGGTTGTAGTGTCCTTCTGATCAGATTGTGAAGAGGCTAAACTTTGTAGTATGAGAGATTACTTTGTGGCATTGTTTTGGTGGGATAATAGTCGGAACTACCTCTGGTATCCAGTATAGATGACCCCCAAAGTAACAATGATGCTACGGGGTCGAGACTCATAAATGGCATGATGCCTCCACATATATGGCTGGCCTAATAGAACATCACAGAATTCTAGTGGGGCAACATCACATAATACCTCATCCTTGAAGGGCTTGATGTTGTAGGATATGCAAAACTGTTGGTTGACATGAAGATCTTGACCCTGACGAAGCCACCTGATGTTGTATGGTTGCGACTGTGGTGTTGTTGGCAAATCCAACTTCTTGAAAACCTCTTCTGAGATGATGTTCTTTTGGATTCCGCTATCAACAATAAAATGCAGTGGGGTCCTCTTCACCCACATCTGCGAATGGAAGAGTCGCTCCCCCTCCTCAGGATCCTCTTTTGGTTGGATTGTTGCAGTTGCGATAGTAGCACTGGGTTCTGCATCAATGATCTGTCTCCTTTTATTATTTTCTGAATTAGGGTCCAAGTTGAGGTTCATCTCTTTGTCTTTGAGCTTGGCCACTAATGACTGTATTGAGCGACATTCATCAGTGTTTTTCCAAGGGTTTTTGTGTAACTCACACCACTTTCCAATGTCTTTCTTATACTTCTGGTTACCCTTATTTTCCTGCATATGGGACTGGATCTCTTGAGGTTGGCCTTCCTTGCTCTGTCCATTCTTCTCCCACTTACTTTGTTGCTTGAATTTATGCTCAATTTTGAATGCATATTGATAAGAAAATCCCAGTGAAGATATGTCCAATAAATCCATCTCTATTTGGATGTACCTGTGTAGACCACTGCGGTACTTCAAAACTAGGTGCCACTCGGAGTCTTTGATACCCAACTTTGAGCACAAGGTATGAAAGATGTTGGTGTACTCTAGCACCATATGGTCTCTTTTTTGATGTAGAATTGTCCATCTCATGTATTGGTCATCATAGTTTCTGACAGGGTAGAACTCCTCCTTTAGGGCATCTATAAAGGCCACCCAAGTGGTTTCTCTCCCAAATAGTGTAGATTCATCCATGGTGTAACTCTCCTAGTAACCTTCCCACCAAGCTCTGACATGCGGAAGGGCTTTAAGGAGAGCGAAGGTGATCTTTTCATTGTTGGAAATTTTTTGGATAGAGTAATAACCTTCTAGCATATCAAACCATTTTTCTAGAGCATCTACATCTATCTGGCCTTGAAATAAGGGGATATCAAATTTGACTTGTACCTTCAAGGGTGTCGCACTTGCGAAATGGTTGCTTTTTAAAGATGTCTTGGTTGCTGCCATCGGTAGTCTTTGAAGGATTTGAAAGAATTTTTCCATCATCTCGTTCCTTTGTCGCATGAGGGATTCCTCGAGAAACATCTTGAAAGGATCTCTTTCTCTATCATCTCTCCTTTCTTCCACCATGGGAGGTCGCTTGGGCTAGCGCGAGTGGTTGTCCTCAAGCGAAACTAGCTCAAGATCCAAATCTTTATACCCTGACCTCGTCAGGGACTTGCTCTGAGAAATGACAAGGAACAGACTGCTCTGATACCATTGATCCATATTATTTTGAGAACGACATGAAGGTAGAAATATAACCGAGATATAACAATGAAATACACAAAAATATTGAAGAGAACACATAAATATAGTGAAACCCAACTTATATTACTGAATAAGATAGAAAAATATTGTAGAACACAAACTGGAAAAATGGGGTAGCTTATCTCTAAAAAAGAAAGAGATGTTGTCTACGCTTCATTCACAAGAAGCTTTACATCACACTCCATTGCATGCTTAAAGGGCCTCCTTCACCTCAATTATATATGAGAGATTGAGAGGAGAACAATTCCCATGATGCATGTGGGATAAATTGGACTAAGTTTATAAAATTCCATAGGCATGTAAAATACTAGCACTTCCTAGGCAATCACCCATCCCAGTTCTACTCTATCCTAAGTGCACTTAACTGCGAAGTTCTAATGGGATCCGGTGCATTAACACTATGTTGTAGTCATGTACATAAAACCACTAGGAAATCATTACATGATGTCTGTAATTAACAAATGAAGATGACATTACATTCCATTCCCCATCAAAAGGGTGAATATCATGGTTTATCAAAACCACAGGCTCAAAATGGTGATTTAGTGAAAAAGGTGGATGGCCACCGAGATCCATCTGGATTAAACAATCAAAGATTCTTTTGAACAAGTGGGTTGCATCAGGTTTTGTGAAAAGATTCATGGGTATAACATGTAGGTGGAAAAGGAGTTTGTATTGTGTTTTAATGGCACTGGGGATAAGGTGGGAAACATCTAGTTTCAGGTTTCTGAAGACACCATCACTGCTATAACAAAGATCCCTGCTCATGGAGAATAATGATTCAAAGTTATGAAATTGGATCTAGCCTACTATCATGAATTTTTGAAGCTTGAATTTAGAAACATTGATTTTGGAGCCACCATACCCAGAGAACTTCTACTATAGAATCATAGTAATTTGTTGAGGGTAATTCAAAGGTTTTTTACATGTGAAGGGAGATTCACTAGGGTTTACCAATATCATATCAGGCTCTTAATGCACTTCACCAGTAGGAAACCCTTGAATATACCCTATTACATTTTCAGAAGCCTAAGGAAGATGGTTGCCAGAGTACAAGTAAGGAAAGATTAAGGAGAACCTATCCTCTTCCATTTTTCATTGATAAATGTTTTGGTGTTAGAAGAGCTTAGAAATAGGAATCAGTATTGGGAAGATTTTGTAGCATCATCACAGATAGTAGTTGATTCTTTTAACAACCCTTAGAACATGAGAGATACACCTTCATCTGTAGAAAATACCACCACATATGTGCCTGAGATTTCTTTCAAAAATAGGACAAAGGAAATTTAGGAACCTGCAGTAAGTCAACAAGCTAAAAAGAAGGGAAAAAATCTCCAATTTTCCCCAGAAGAGGTCACAGCTCCTAGAAAACTAGTTACTAGGTCAGCAACTAAAAGGATGTCTACCATGCACACATCACAAGTACCTGAGGAAGATCCAAAATCCTTCATATAAATATACATTCCTAATTACAAATACAACCTAATCATTGAGTTGTAAGAATAGTTGAAGAAAGCCCATTTTGTCATAGCACAGTTGTAGCATGAAAATAGGGAAATTAAGAAAAAATATTTGGAACGGGCATCCAAGAAAGATATCTTAGTGATAGGTGAAACATCAATGCCTGTAACTTCAACAAGCTCCAAAACAAAGGGTAAAGGGAAGGAAGTGGAGCAAAGTCCAGAAGTGAAAGAAATACCTAAACCTACAGTTACTTTGACCAGATCCTCAGCCAAAAAGTTGAAAACTCAAGAAGAACCTTCAACAAAGAGATAACTAACAGAAAAGAAGAACACTACTTGTGATGTTGGTCATCATACTTACAAAATATTAAGAAAAAAATTGAGAGAATCGTAAGATATGATAATCCAGTAGAGGGAGGAGAATATAAAAGAAAAGATGAAAGGTATAGAACTCCTAGATGATTGTGAGCCTGCAACATACAACACCATGTTCATGGTGAAAAGAAACCTGCCTCTACATAAAAAGTTGAAGAACATATATCAACAAAATATGACTTTGAGAAAAGAGAACATAACCCTCAAACAAAACTTGCAGCAGTTGGAGACAGACAAGAGGGGGAAGGGAAAGCTTGATTTTCTTGCTGAAGCAACATAAATTTGAGTCCCTAGAGTTGGATTCATTATTTTTTCCTTTTTGTCAATGAAGAGCAGAAAAAACCCTAACCCTAATTATCAAAATCCCCTAAAAATTTAAATGTGGCATTCTTATGCACAATGGTATTTTTTTATGGATCATTATACATTATCATTTTGCTGCCCTACTATGCATTGGAGTCTCCGTTTGATCTGTAAATGAAAAATTTACAATTGCGCAATAGGCACATTGCACAACTGTAACAATCCAATTTCAAGTAGTTGTATGAAGTTCTTTGTCAACGTTTTGAGTGGGAATCTCAGAGTGATAATGGGATAAACATTGAATGCATCAACATAAGGAGTTTATCAATCAGAAGGTCAAGTGAGCTCTTTCATGAAATTTTTACATGTATCAAGGTTTTAAGGTTTGAGAGGAAAATGTGTTTTTTGAATTAGGGAAGGGGTTCTAGGGCACCCTACCATGACTATGAAGTTATTGTTACCATCAAACATCATTGTCAATCAACCCAGGTTAGAAAAAGCAAGCAAAGTGCAGAAAGAGTAGTTGTTGCGCAATTGTGTTGCGTTTCTACTGTAGGTTGTTGTTGTGCAATAAACATGGTGCACAACTATGACAGAGTTTCCATAATGCCTTCAAATTGGTTTGAATGAGTCAGCAAGGTGTGTGAGCTTGTCCACATCGAATGAAAGGGYCGAGAGCATCATATTAGGGACTCGAGGATCTGTTTTAATTAGGTTGTTATGTGAAATTAGTGAGTCAAGTTTGACTCCTTCTTCTTAGCAGTTTGTTCATATTTTGTAGCCAAATATATTGTAACAATTAGCATTATCATAGGATGGTAGTTGAATTCAAATTTTGGGAGGATAGGAAGACATTTTGGTATATATTTTATGAAGAAATGAGAGATTAAAGTTGGAAAGTGTGTAAGAAAAGGATTGTTGAACACATTTTGTAATTCTCTTTGATATTAATGAAATTTGTTGGATCAGAAGTCCCTAAGATTTCACTCCAGAGATACATGTGATTGTGTTTCTTTATGCATGTTATCTTACAATTTTTTGTCTTCAAGTTTAGATACATCTATTTGATATGAATTCTTCTTTATGTTAATGTGAATTATATGTCTCAAAATTCATCTGCATTGGATGCTCTGTTGCATGTAATTTTAGTTGTCTTTCTACTGTAATAACCTTGGGATTCATCCTTGATAGTTGCCCTAAGGGGGTTATTTGTTTCCTTTGTAATCTTAAATCTACAACAATATCTAATTGTCTTAAAGGAGTACTTTCTATATTGCCTCCGATCATTCATCTTTCAATTCACCAAGTATCCATTAAACCTTCATTTATTTTTGAAATTTTAGTGACTCTATTGCCCAATGGACTTTTTTTTCCACATTACCACCAACTCTGTGAATTCAATCTTTCCTTAGAGATATATCTTGTGGAAGAAATACCAAATCAATCCTTTCAATGATTGATTTGAAGAGAGAGATCCCCCTCTGGGTTGGAAGGGCTAGCTTCTAGCCTCAAGTTGGTTTGTGGTTACCTCTGTGACTTGCCTCCACATCCAGGGAAATTTACCGAGTGATAACAAGTACTAAAATAAAAACATGGTGATTGAAAGAAAACACATACTAACTGAATAGAAAAACAACATAAGTAATCAGAACCAAACATTCTTCATAATATTCTTCTTTGGAAAACAATTCTTGGACCAGGTAGAGATCCATCAAGCTACCTCGCAACCTTCATAAAGGTGTAGCTCCCAAGTTGAATTCTTGAGTTCCTGAATTCCACCTCCCACAATTCTCGAATTATGAATTTTCCAAATTAAGTTACTAGACTACAATCCACATTCATGCCTCAAAACCTTAACAAGGGATAATTCCCAAGATCCACAAAATATTGAACTATCTAGAAAACTATCTATGTTGAGTTGTATCTACACTAGATCCATTCCCATATTTAAAGTGCAGGATTCTTAAAATGCGTTGAACGTCCTTTCCTTAGTAAGATCATCACCACTATCAGTATCCAGTGGATCTTCAACAATGGATGCATTAGCTACATATGGTATGTTGGTTGTTTATTTCCTCTAACTACCATTCTTGGGTTGACCCTGGTTCAAATCTACTATGGTTTCCAAAAAAAAACCCTAAAACTATCGGCCCTCCTGGTAAACCAGAAGGCAACACAACGCACAGAATGCACTATGCAGTCTCACCAGAGATAGCTCTTATGGGTGGCTGCAACGCTCAGGTGCTTGCAGCCTGGAAATGAGTGGGGATCTGGGATTACACTCTATGATTTTCATTTGTTTATTCTAACTGTCGAGTCTCCATTTTTACACTTCTAGTATCCTATATTATCCTCTATCTAAGCCTATTTTACCTATGTTATGTGTATATAATTGACCATTTCCTCTACAAACCCACTTTGTGACCTTGTCCATGTGCATATAGAGGTAACTTATGTTAAAGCATGGTTTGTTTGATTTTCTTGATTAAAATTGATTAAATGATTGATTATTTATGCTCCTAATCACTTTGACTCTTAAGAAGCTTCATCCGGTACCGATGTTCCTCCTAATTCAGTACTATATAGTGATCCGATACTACTAGTCAGCACCTATTCCGGTAATCTACAACGCTTCTTCCGGTGCCACCTGTTCAAGCACCTATTCCAGTACCAACACAACGGTTCCTCCGGTAATACCCGCTCAACATTTATTCTGGTACCATCACAACGCCTCATCCTGTATCACCAGCTCAGTGCCTCATCCGGTACCTCCA
>ML789734.1:457339-468233 GCA_009831015.1 Picea engelmannii
GAGTAAATATAAATTATTTAAATAATAAAGTAGTCAAAGTGGTTGCAAAGAGAAATTATTTAAATAATAAAGTGGTTGCAACAAGAAGTGGTGAGTTTACTATTTATGGATAAGTCAAAGTGGTTGCAAAAGAAATTAATTAATTAATAAAGTTAGTTGCAACTCGGAGTGGATAACTTACTATTTGTGGAAAGTGGTTAAGTTAAGTGGACAAATGTTCATACTTATAGAGGAAGCTACTTGGAGAGTATAAATAAGAGAGAAAGGGTCTCCCATTAGCACCTATTTAATATCATTGAATATATATTTTTTGAAAGGTTATTTGGGCAGGTATTATTGATAAATAAAAGTGCGGCTGAAAAAGTGCAACATGAAAGCTGTGGAAAAAATGGTGCAGCAGAAAAAGTGTGGTGGGAAAAGTGCAGCAGAAAAGGTGCGGCAGAAAAAGTGCAGCAGAAAAACTGTGGCAGTAAAATCGCGGTAAAAAAACTGCAACAAAAAAATCGCAGCAGAAAAACCATGATAGAAAAAGTGCGACAGAAAAATCACAACAGAAAAAGTGCGGCAAAAAAATCGCTACAGTAGAATGCTACACGAAGAAAAAAGGTATGGTTTTCATATGTGTAGTGTTGAACTTATGAATCTGGTTGAGGGTTTTCCTGGTAAATCTGTTGGATGCCCTCTTGGAAGTTAGGGCTTGTTGTAGAATGGTTTTGAGGTAGATATATTGAAGTATATTGTTAGTTGCACTTAGTTTGATTTATTGGCATATCTTGTGGTGCATTGTGAGAGACACTTGTTAGTGGTCTTGGTATATGATTGGCTTATGAATGATACATCCTTGAGGCTACATAAAAGTGAGGTTATGGCACATGGTTTGATGTAAGAGTTTATGGTATTTGGTTATGGATAGTGTGATGCATTGCTAGATAACTTTTGATGGTTATATTGGTATATGGTTGAGGTACATGTTGGGTACATGGTTGAGACACGTAGTTGATGAGTTGGAACATACATGAGGTGTATAGTTGATGATGTTGGTACATCTTGATGAGTCATAGTTGATGTGTAGTTGATGCATGATTGGTACATACTTGGTACATGGTTGGAGGCACTTGTTAGTAGCATTGTTGACACATGGTTTATGGATGATGTAGCATACTTGTCTTTGTATATTATTAGAAGCACCTATTGATCTTCGTGATCATTATGAGTTGTTGTGATATGCTTGGTTGATGCACATCTTGGTGATATTGCGCATATGGTTGAGAGTTGTCTTGGTGATTGATATTGGTGAGTAGATCTAATTTGGTTGATAAGATTGATGAGACATGTTGTTGTGATATGTTGTTTGGACAGGTTGTTGTGACAGGATATTTTTACAGGTTCGGTGCATGGTTGATGCACTTGTTTATGGTATAGGTTGATGCATGGTACATGTTGACATAGGTTATTGGTATAGGTTGTTTACAAGTTATTGGTAAAGGTTGATTACAGGTTGTTTGGTACATGTTGTTATAGGTTGTTTGGTGCAGGTTGATTGGTACATGTTTACAACAGTATATATCACAGTGATAATGTGATAGTGGTTCCATCATTCTACTTATATTTCAGGGTGGATGGATTGGGAAAGGATAGGTGGTTGTAGCCACCTTTTGGTTGTAGTCGAAGAACATAGGGGGTTGCAGCCTCATTCTGGTTGTAGCCAGAGAATTAGGGAGTTGGAGCTTCCCTCAGGTTGTAGCCTGAGAAACTAGAGGCTTAGAGTCTCCTTCCAATTGGAGATGGAGAATTGGAAGTTGGTGCTTCCTTGAATGTAATTCTTGACATATAAGAAAATCATTCTATGGTTTTCTCCCGCATTGCGTTTCCATGTAAATATTGGTGTATTGTGCATTGTGTGGATGTGTTTGTTATTGTTTATTATGCATTGATAAATGTTAATGCTTATGATATAGTAAGATATTGATGATGAACAAATGAACATGATTGAATAAGTAAAAGAATATAGTTTTTGGTTTAAAGGATTGATAATTGGTATAATTGTTCATTATTGATTCACTCCCCCTCTCAGTAATCCAACATCTATCAGTTTACAACATCAATTAGAATTTTGTAACAATAACAAGAAAACTAGATCGGAATTGCATGAAATTACAATAAAAACTTAGCATATATTTGATAGATCAATTCCCAATTGTTCTAAGAAATTTTTGAGTATGTTAAGTTAGTGTTAGACTAGAGTATGCAACAAAATGAAGTGAATTATATGGTTTTATCAAAGTCTTGCAACAACAACAATAAATTTAGTGAGTTAGCTTAGGTTAGAGTTAGGAAAAGTTAGTAAAAGCTTTAGAGAATACAAATTGATGATTGTTTGATCACTTTATTTCACAAGAGATCAAGTAAACTAGCGCCTTTAGGGATTATGGAGTCTTTACAACATCAATACAACACAATTAGAGATGATGATAACAATGTCTAAGAAAATGGTGTGAAGTCTAAGGTGCTAACACTTTACTACCTTATGTTGGCGACAGAAGTCACTCCTGAATTGCTTGCAGGAGCAGAGCCCGACGCCCATCAGTTTATGTCACGACTTGTGTATGGAAGAGGTGATCGAATGGAAGTAAACTCGGACGATATTGTTTCACCTCCGAAACTAGGCCCGGCACGCATGGGTAGGTGAGGTCTTGGACATACTTCAGACAGTGAGTTGTAGTAAGGGGGAGTAGGGGGGAAGACTTATATCAAAGAGATGCAAAGGTCTGTTGTCAACATCAGGTTTCTAGCAGACTGTAGGAGAATGCATTTAAACGAGAGATCATCTTACATTCAAACGCAGAAAACCAGGGAATACAATAGTGTCACAATAAAAAACTTTATCATAACGTAACTGCAATAATTCATGTGAATCAGTCAATCATGAACTCCCTCAGTATGAGATGAAAACTAGATGAAACAGGGAAATTGTCTTTCATAAAAATAGAAATCTTACATACATATACATAACCAGAAAACTAGAGCGTTTGTTAAAACATTACAATCGGGAGCCTTGCTCTACCATCGATAGATTACAAAATAAAAAGATTGAGTCTATATACTCAGCAAAATTCGCCTATCAGAGGCATGTTCATTCATCCAAGACGTGGTGTCCCTTCAGCCGAATTTAGACGAATAACTTTCGTCAGACGCCGCCTTAACTGCGCATGGCTCCTGCAGGGGAGATAGTTGCAACATTAAAAGCCAACATGGCGTGCACAAACTTTCTCTGGTCAAATGAGGACCAATCATGACCATTTGGAGAAAATCAATGTATAGGACCGTCTCGGGCAGACTGTTTGCCGGAACCCCCATTCCTTACATTCAATAAGTGAGCTAAGGTTTCAACTAGCTCTGTTCAACTTCATTTAATTCTTTAGCGAGGACCAGGATCGAAGTCGAGATGAACTAGTCTTGGAGGACACGGTATTCCCTTCTGTGGCAAAACCTGATGCTTTGGCACCTTTGCATAACTCTCTTCCTTTCTCAAGTGACCGTGGGTTGTGGCCCTGCGCTTACTCCCAAAGGTGCTTTCGACGTTCGCGGATATGAAGGGGATGATCCTTGCTTCTTGAAATCGCGATGAGCGAAACGTCGAGATGGCTCAGTTTGCCGCCAGGTTTCCCCTTTTGGATGGACGGATGAAAATGTTTCGTGATACCACGGGCCCCACTTTCGGCACTTTCGGCGCTATCAGGGTTCGGGGTTTCGAGATGTGGAACAACATGAAACTCTCACCCCTCTAACTTCCAAATTCCGAAATGTCGACGCAACTAGATCTCGCGCCATGCGTCCTCTGGATGGACGACTGCTATTCTCCCCTGCACACTATGGGTACGATCTATTGTGTTAACTTCGATGCAACTTCCTTATTCTCGATTTCCCGCCAACCATTGATCTGCTCATATGGATGGATCCGGACCGTTGACACTATAATCCTGCCTGCTTGCTTGATTTTAAGTTTGAAAAGGATTTTTTCGATGCGCTGCACCTAGGTGCTCCTCGTGCAACCTGTAGACTTGGATATCCCGATGTCGAAAACAAGAATTGTTGCTAACATATAGGCTCCATGTGGGATAGAGTCATCCTTATGATGCTCTAAGAACTCATTTTGCAGTTTCAGTGCCTTGCTATTGGGCTATGGAGTCATTTACTAAGCCAAAAATATACAAACAGAAAATGAACAAAGAACTAACGAACAATATTTACAAACAAAGGAGCTATCTAAGGCTCAAACAAAACATTTCTTCAGAAAATGCCCATTCATTGGGCTATTGAAAACCTCTTCACCCTCCAGATCGTGCAACTGGTACGTGTTGTTTAAGAAGACCTCAAAGATTTTGAAGGGGCCGATCCAGAGGGCTTCAAACTTGCTATGTTTTCCCTTATCCTGTCTGGGTGCATCCCACTTAAGTACCAAATCCCCGATCTCGAACTCCTTCTTCTTGACCTTCCTGTCAAAAGCCTGTTTGACCCTTTGCTGATGACTATGAGTGGTGTCCCTCACCTGTTCCCTGATCTGCTATACTTCTACTATCTGATGAATCCTTCTGATCATATAATTCAGCTCTCCCTCATAATCTTGAAAGAACTTCACCACAGGTAAGGCAAGCTGAGTGGGAAAAACCGCCTCTGCTTCGTAAACCAGCTGAAAAAGGGAGGTGCCAAGGGATTTCTTCGTTGTCACTCGATCATCCCATAAAGAAAATTTCAACTTCGACTCCCAGGCCCTTTTGTTGTCCTCCAATAGTCTTTTGATGATCCTTATCAGGCCCTTGTTGGAGGATTCGGCTAAACCATTTCCCTAGGGATAGTAGGGGGTGGAGTGAATTAGCGAGATTTGGAACTGCTCATAGAACTTAATGAGAGGTTTAGATTTGAAAGAAGCAACATTATCAGTTACGATCCTGTTGGGACAGCCAAATCTGGCTATGATATCCTCCAGGAAGCTGATAATTACTTTGTGGGATGTACTTCTGGTAGGGACAGCTTCTATCCATTTGGTGAAATAATCTATTGCAGTCAGGATCCATCTGTGCTGGCCACTTGAGGGAGGATGAATCTCCCCGATAAAGTCTAGCCCCCACTGTTGAAAAGGTGCTAAAGCTATCACAGGCTTCAGTGGTAGTGGCCCAAGCTACTATTTCCCTAAGAACTTTTGGCATTTGATGCAGACCCTGATTTCTCTGCTGACATCAACGAATAAAGTGGGCCAGTAATACCCAATCCTGAGGATTTTTTGAGCTATGGTCTTCCAGAAATGATGCCCCCCACAAAGGCCTCTGTGGAAATCAAACATGACTTTTTGGGCTTCTAGTGGGTTCAGACATCTTAGCAGTACTCCTAGGGGGTCTCTCCAGTATAAGACTTTCCCAATGAGGCAATATTTGACTACCTTGAGCTTTAAAGCTCTTGCCTTTCTTTTACACATTCCATCTGGGGATTCAACCCCCGTAGAAAGTACAAAATGTCACGATACCAGGCACACTCTGCCAACAATACGCCTTCCTGAGAGCGTTGACTGGGCAACTCAACTTGCTAAATTCGCGAGAAGGTATTGATGAAACTAATGCCCAGGGCTTTGTAATTGGATTCATCCAGTAGCTTGGCTAAACCTTGCCCCTTAACCAACTTGGTGGGCTTTATCTCCAAGTCAAATTCCAGGATTCTAGCAATCCATATGCCTCTTCTCCCATCTATATCAGGATGTATAAGGATGTCCTTCACAAAAGTCGAAGGAGCGTATGCGGTTACTCTTGAGTGCAGGACATAGACTCTGAAAGCTTTGAGAGATTTCACTAAGGCATAGGCCTGTTTCTCCATGATTTCATACATGATCTCTGCATCTCTTAATGCCCTACTGAAGAAGGCAATGGGTTTCTCTTGCCCTTCCTTATTTTTATGCAAAAAGACCGCCGCTACTGTATCAAAAGAAGCAAAAGAGAAAGTTAGGAACTCTTTGGAATAGTCAGGGCTGATCAACACAGGTGCCTCCGTCAATGCCCTTTTTATTTGGATAAAAGATTCCCTGGGTTTAGCAGTCCATTTTACTTCATTTCCTTTCCTGAGCATGGCTGTGATATGTTTCACCAACTCAACAAAATTTGAGATGAATCTCCTCAAGAAATTGATCTTTCCCAGAAAGGCCTGAACTTCCTTCTTGGATCTAGGAAGTGACAGGGTTTGAATCGACTCTACCCTGCTAGGATCAATTCTCACTCCCTCTGCTAATACTATATGGCATAATAAATTCCCCTCCTTCATAGAAAACAAAGATTTCTTGGGGTTTAGGGATAGGCCAAACCTCCGGCACTTCAGGAAAACTTTCCTCAAGTGGCGGCGGTTCTCCTTGTCTGACCTAGAGAAGACCGCGATGTCATTTATATAGATAACCACAAACTGGTCCTTCTCCCTGATAAAGGCTATATCCATATCTCACTGGAACGTTGCTCCCGCATTCATCAATCCAAAAGGCATTTTGGCATACATGAATGTACCCCAAGGAGTGGTGAAGGATATTTTTTCTCTGTCCTCAGGCATGACTGATATTTGATTATAACAAAAAAAACCATCAATCATGGATATCCTAGAGGCACCCGTTACCCTTTGCAATATGTGTTCCATGTTGGGTAGGGGATAATTGTCTTTCCTTGAGCTCCTTTTCAGGTTCCTGAAATCAACATAGAGTATGATTTCTCCACTTTTCTTCCTTACTGGGACCAAATTGGCCACCCATTCAGAATATCTCAAGGGGACAATAATTTGGGCATCTAACAATTTCTTCACTTCTTTCTCCATGACAGGTAGCGACATGGGATTTATTTGTCTCAGCTTCTGTCTGAACGATTTAGCCTCTTCCTTTAGTGGGATCTTGTGCTCAGTGGTAGATGTGTCATAAGTCTCGAGGTCTTCGCATGTCCATGAAAACACATTAGCAAACTCTTTTAGCAACTCAGTATATTCGGCCTTCTGTTCTCTAGTCAAGCTGCTTGATAATTTGACAAACCTGGGCTCCTCCTGTGTGCCAATGTTGCATCTGGTTGTATCAACATCTTCATTTGAAACCTTACCCTTTATGACCACATCATTCCCATCGAACAGTCTTTCCAAGGGGACCAGTCCTCTCAGAATGTGATTGCTGGGCAGCTGAATAATCTGGTGACTAGCAATTTTATTTAAAAACACCTCAGGGAAAGGGTTACCTTTCGAGTCGGGATCCTGATCAATGTGTAGTGCAGAAAATTCATCAACACATTGGAGAAATTTTTTGATTTCCAGGTCATCTTCAAATTCCTTCCAATGCTTGACATTGTCCAGTACAGAGGGCCTATATCTTATTTCAACGTCATATTTGACCCTAGGCAGCAGAGGAACTTTGAGCAAATTAGTTGAGACAACTAAAGAATCGACTGAAGTATTCTCCCCCCTCGGAATGAAAGAAATGTTAAAGGCCAAGAAGAAATTGTCAATCAGGTCCCATACCTCATTTTTGTAATTCCTAAGCCTGGGATTATTAGCATGATAAGCATGTCTGACTTGCTGGATAATCAACTCAGCATCTCCAAATATTACTATTTCTTTAATTCCCATTTCCTTTGTGGCCCTCATACCCAGAACAAGAGCTTCATACTCTGCCACATTGTTGGTGATTTCGAATTCCATCTTGTATGACAAGGATATGGCCTCTTGACAAGGTGATATGAAAACTACCCTAGCACCAACACCTTCGCTAGAAGAAGCTCCATCGAAAAACATCTTCCACACGGAAGGGGTTGGAGGGGGAATCGGATAATCAAGACTGGGTTGCTTTCTGACTTGGAAAGGGTCTTCGGGAACATCAGTGAGCTGCAATAAAATAGACCCCAGGATGGTGTCAAGTGAAAATATGGGGTGATTGGTGGGATTTGCTTCATCACTAACAATGTAGGCCAACTGAGCTTCTCTATATAACCTCCTTTGTTCCCCTCCAAAGACTGGAATGGTGGCATACGTAAGATCCATCTGCAATGTTCCCCCAAGCTTTTTAATCCAAGATCTAGACAACAACGTGCCAAATTTGGGGGGAACGTCAGCTACCACAATATCCATGACCACACTCTTCATGGGAAGCTAAAACAAAGAAACCTCCAGGTCTTTGATGACTCCTAGACACTGCACTCTTCTCAAATTGAAAGAGTACAAATCGTGATAAGTTTTTTTCACCTCCAGTCCCAATTCTTCCATAACTATTTTGGGCATAAGGTTATGGGAAGCCCCTAAATCCATGAGACAGTTATGCAACACTTTATCATGTATATTCAGGGATGTGTAGAAGGGAGGAGATGAATCATCTCTATCTTCTACCATGGGCCCTAGGACAACTACCGACTTTTCATCTTGAAGGTTCACTGAGTCAGAGGGAGTCTGGGGGGACTCAGATTGTAGCAACTTGGAGAGGGACCTTTTGAAATCTTCGTTTTTAACTAGTTCCGATAATGGTACAGGGATTCTAATCTTCTGAATTTCATGCTCAAAATTGAAGGAAGGAATAGGCTTAGGAGCTTCCCTTACCTCAGTGACAGGTTCCTTGGCTATTGGTGAAGCACTCTGAGTTTTCTTTTCTTTAGTAGTGATTGTTGCAACTTTAGTAGACCTTTATGTTATGAGGGGCTGATCTTGGCTGTCAAAGTCTCCCTCTTTCTTTCTTGACCTGAGGTTGTATCTGTTAGAGGCATGACCGGCCCTTTCTCCCTTACCTAACTCATGGATTTGAACATTCATCAGGGATTTCTCATATGCAGACTGAGTCAAATGAGGAAAAGGAGGAGCTTCTTCAACACAATGAATTTTGGGGTCGAACTCGTCTATCTCTCCCCCTCCCTCATGAGTAACCAGGTTATTTTGGAGATGGTTTTGAATCCTTTGATCTTCTCTATCTTTTTCCCTTTGTTCCCTTGGGAAGGCCCGTGGTCCATTGTTATCAGGTCTTTTGAAACCTCTACCATTAGCATTCTGGGGATTTCTGTACATGGGCTTCCCTTCTAACTCCCACCTATCCATTCTAGCAGAAAGTGACTTTAGCATTCTAGCTGTCTCATCTGTCTGAAGGGGCAGGGGAGAGGAGATGGTTGAGGAAGCTTCAAACCTCTACCTGGATATGTTTCTACCAGCAGTGCTCCTAAGTCGGTCAACAACCAATATATTAGATTCTACCTCCATGGTTGCATCTTGCATATGGGCCAGAGTAGTGGCTCTTCTTTCCCTAAGCAGGAGGCAGAAATCAGGATCAAAAGCGTTGGCATAAGTGATCTTTGCAGAGGCTTCTGAGGGTTTGATCTCAGTAGGGATTTTATTGTACATTTTATTGAACCTCTTGGAGAAGTCGGAGACAGAATCTCCTTCTTTTCTCTTCAAAGACCCAAACTCTGTCATGTAATACATGAAGTCTTTTTTATCTCCCCACTATCTCAAAAAGGCATTATCTAAAGCTTCGATCCCATCAATAGATCCAGGAAGCAGGGATTTGAACCATTTTCTAGCCTCACCTTGAAGGCTATGGACAAAAAGCCTCATCGATACATCTGCATGCATGATGACATTATCATCTGTGAAACGGTAAAAGGCTTCTAGGTGTTCTTCTGCAGTTATGTCCCCCTCACCTGTAAACTTGGGCAGCTGCTTGAAGTAACCATCTGCTAGGAGTGCGTTGAGAGGTTGTGGTAGCACGAGGGGAGGATACCTAGCGGCTATAATGGCCTCCATTCTAGTCATAGGGGGATTTTCTCCTGCCATAGGGATATTAGGTGGAGGAGAACTCGGAGGAGAAGGAGTTCACGAAGGGGCTACTGGGAATGAGTCCCAAAGTGGAGTGGGAAACAAGAGGGGATTTAAGGAGGAGGCTAGTGAGCTCAAGTCAGCAGGTGCTCCTCTTTGCACAGGAGTATTAATGGTAGCAAGAGGCGGAGTAGTAAAGATAGGAGTGGGGAAATTTTCTGCAGTCCTAGGCCTACGCCAAGGTACAACCTCAGATGAGAGGGGAGTGACAAGGATTTCTCCCTCCAGTCCTAGACCGGGGGGNGCGGGAAACCCCTGAAGGAGGTCTAATAAGAAACTGAGGAGGAGAGAATGGAGTTCCTACAGAAGGAGATGGCGGATTACCTAGTTCGGCGGTAGAAGCTTCTTCTTCGGAGGCCTTTCCTTTTCTGAGAACCACCTCCAGATCAGTTTCAGGTGTAGCTAGAAGTAGTTGTGGATGAGACCGCATGTGTCTACCTCTGAAAGCCACAATTAATAGAGTAGGTTCTCCCCAGCGGAGTCGTCACAATGGAGTCGCCAGGTGCATAGTAGAAATCTTCAAAGGACTTGATACCCGATGCACCTTAGGAATCAAAGGTTCAATGTCGTTCAATCCGGGGGAAAATTTTCAACTTCATCCTCGGCAACGACGCTAGAAATGTTGGCGACGAAAGTCACTCTTGGATTTCTTGCAAGAGCAGAGCCCGACGCCCATTAGTTTATGTCACAGTTTGTGTATGGAAGAGGTGATTGAATGGAAGTAAACTCAGACGATATTGTTTCGCCTCCGAAACTAGGCCCGACACGCATGGGTAGGTGAGGTCTTGGACATACTTCAGACAGTGATTTGTAGTAAGGGTGAGTAGGGGGGAAGAATTATATCAAAGAGATGTAAAGGTCTGTTGTCAACATCAGGTTTCTAGCAGACTGTAGGGGAATGCATTTAAACGCGAGATCATCTTACATTCAAACGCAGAAAACCAGGGAATACAATAGTGTCACAATAAAACCTTTATCATAACGCAACTGCAATAATTCATGTGAATCAGTCAATCATGAACTCCCTTAGTATGAGATG
>ML789734.1:508400-524693 GCA_009831015.1 Picea engelmannii
GACTTCACATAGCATCCTGATTTGTTTAGTAGTTAGGGTAGGTTTAGGAATAGGTTTTTCTTTCAGTTTGATTTCTCACTAGTTTTGTTTTTAATAAATGCAGTCATGAACGCAAGTGGGCGCACCACGAGAACCATAATGCGGCTGTTGTCAGGGAAGTCCCCTTGATCTCTTTCTCTTTGCTCTTAGTTCAACATTTATTTTCAAAAACACAGTACCGTCATGAAAATCTTAAATCGAAAAGTAAAGAGATAAATGAATCTGAATTAACCCTGACCCAAGGTACCATGAGTAGGACTATTTTCCCATCGTTCAGGATTTTCCTACTTTCTCTCAGTTTCCCAGGGGATTGTCACATGAGGTTTTCAGATGCACCTTCCGTGTGTATTGTTTTTCTTTGTTTTTGTTGTTTGGATTTCTTTGCTTTCCAATTTTTTTCTTTGCTGGTGTGTTTGGATTTCTCCCTTATGCTTACCAATTTTTCTTTTGGAAATACACCTACTTGTGCACTGAGCCATTCAGACAAAGACGATAGAAAATTTCTTCCCTGAAATAACTTCTGAAAGTTTGTACAAGCATCAATGATATATTGCTGAAATTGATATCTATGTTGGAAAATTTTATTGTTTGAAAGAAGTTTACTGATTTCAATCTCTGAGAAAAGTTTGTCATGATCATCTATTATCTTTTTACGCTGTCCCTTTTCCGTAAAGGAATGACTCAAAAAGATGTCTCCCTTTCGTAGTAAGTTGTTTTGTAAATAAAACATTTCTGGAGCTGAATAAAGGACAGTATCAAAAAATTCTGGTGAGGTCTAAAAAAAAATGATAAAATATCAAGATTTTTCAGCGTCACCCCGCTCAGCTATCCATAAAAGAAAAACAAAATAAAAATGTTAATAAGAGTTGTGGGAAGTGTTTGTAAACCCGCCGGGATACTGAACAGGTCCGCTGGCAGCGGGTAAATGCAAGCATTGCGCCAAGACAACTTCGTCGAGGTACTGAACAGGCCTGCTGGCAGCGAAGCAATGTCAGGTACATGAAAATCTACAAAAAATATAAGAAACCTCTTTAATGTCCTTTATTCTGATCTAGAACTTCTTGACATGATACAGATGTCAAAGTGGGGTAAATGGCAACCCTGTCGAGGCTATGGATGCCTACTGGCAGCAGTGGCCATGCCAACAGTATTGAAGATTTTATCTTTATTATCATGACTTGCTGATCTTAAGATTGTTATTGGTTTTCATATTTTGAAACACTGCTGGAAAAGATGGTGAATGATGATGTTTGTACAATTTTCTGGTTTTTGTTGTTGAGTTGAAATTTTCTTTGCTGTCCTAATCTGAATTTATTTCTTTTGACAGAGATAACTGCTTCTACCAGTGTGTCGCCATTGTTGGCAGCCAATACAATTTTTTCTATTGCCCTATAAGCTGCCTACACCTATGTCTTGCAAACTTCAAGTTTTGTCGCAATTTTTGAATAAACGACACTTTCATTTCTTGCGACATTTACACATTTATTTTCATAGAGTTTTCACGATTGTAAGCGTGAAAAATTCTCCGTTTGAAGTCACATTTTGATCACTATATGAACTGTCATGATCTTTTTAATCAATGTGCTTACTGCGCTTACCTTTGTTTATGTTTGTACACCTATTTGGTTGGCCGATACATATGGTTTAAACGATTATGATTATGGACTGAACAAAACTGTACGCGGTCATTAATACATTGCATGGCGGTGGTAATCCCACCACCTTCGCACGCATGCAGTTATTTCCGGTCTCTTTGAGCTCTGAAGTTGTTAAACCCTATCGTTTTCGACCCTGTGCTTTGTTTGTTCGATCCAAACCCCACTATGTACATAAGCCATGGTTCCTGTTGTAAGGGCAGAGCCCAATGAGTGCCAAGCACTGTTAACGTTTGATGGTCCATATAGCGACTTGGAAGAGTTCGGGTGGCTCCCGTTTATAAGGAAATTTGATGGTTACAACATCACTGTGGCTCAGCAATTTGCGTTATCATTTGATGGCTGCCGAGCCAAAGTTGGAGATGTCCAGCTTGAATTCACTGAATAGTTCCTCAGCTTGGCAACTAGCCTGCCTATCTCGGGACAAAAATGGTCGAAAAGTTGCAAGGTAGACGATGTCCCGTGGACATTGTTATTTTAGTCTCGGACAATGAATTGATGCGATAGAGATTTGCCTGCAAAGATGTTGAAACCCCGCTGGTATGATCTCTTGATGATTATCAAGCAATTCGTTACTTGTGAAGGCAGGTACGGGTTCATTTTCTTGTTTCACCTGCGTTTATTAATGGTTTTTATGGGTTTCGAGCTTAGTATGCCCCATTATTTGCATAGAAGTTTGTTCAAAATGGCTAAAAGGTACAAGCGCAGCCAAGATGACACCGGCCTCTTCCATTTGGGGTTGATTAAAATGATATTGGTGTACGAGTTAGGGTTACGTCGTGATTCTTGGCATGATTTTCTCAGCCATAATGGCTTTGAAGAATCAAATCCTCCATAGGTGGATAAGCCCATGGTGACCGAGAGCAAACCTACCCCTGTGCCTTATAGTGTTTTACTACCCAAACCCCAACCCGATTCACCTACAAGTTTGCCTATGGCTGTGAATAAACAAACCCAAGTGGATAAACCCGCAACCAAACAACCTAAGACAAAGACCGGTGCTAATTCGAAAGGCAAGAAAAATGCAAGGTTAATCTCTCGCATGGCGAGGAATAAACCCAAGCCCCCTGTTAAATTAGAGCCTATCATGGTCAGTGAAGACTCTGATTCATACATTGAACAATTTCTAGCCAAAGAGTATCCTTACTCCAAGGGCTTGTGTGGCAAACCTCCTTATGATTTCTTCAAGAACTTACCTCCCTGTCTGCGGGATAAACCTGACTTCCCTGGTATTGAACCACCCCATGAAACCCTTGGTGAATCATCGAAACCCTCAACTGCTCAACCTGTTGTTGCACCTTGCGATCAATGTGGGTTATGGGTGGAAAGATACTACTTGGATGTACCTACGTTACAATCCAGAATCCACGATTTGGAAAACCAAGTGGCAAAGCTCATTGGTCAGAATGAAAAGGTGCAACCCTTCGATAAGAAGCAACGAACCACGGGTTTGATCCTGTTCAAAAACGTCGAGTCTGCTACTGCAATTGTCAATTCAAAATTGACATAGTCCCAGCAACTGTGATGGTATAATTTTCACTCATTTATATTCCTCTCTGTGTACATATTTCGCCTGCTCTGTTACATAAGCATGCTTTGCTGTATATAATGTTTTTTTTATAAATTAATTTTTTTTATCGTTTGAGATTGGATTGGATTTAGTCTTGATTCGATGGATCATCGAATAGATATGATTGTTCAAATTTATCTCGATGCTCTGTTAATAAGACAAGTTGTTAATATTTTTGAAAATGGACTGTTGTTGGTATCCCGATTTTCGAATACAGTCAATGGTATAATTCGAATTGGTTATGATATGAGTATGATTAATAAATGGGTTAACTGTTTCAATTTCCTTCGACCAAATTTCATACTTTTCTGTTGATACATAACCGAATCGCAACCGATTTAATTCTCATTGATTGCAACTTATTCGATCCATATATTGTTTGAATTGGATTCTGATTAAGGTTACGATATTGTTTCTATAATTAACTCCGTGAAGATTGATGTGGATTATTGCTCAGTTCATGAATCTGTAGATTTTATTGTACCTCTGTCCATTGACTATGTAAAGATTCTTGAGTCGATATGATTTCATCCGATTACAATGGAGGCTGTTTACACATCGTGCTTTTAATTAAAGGATATCAATTCATTGCTATAACTAGTCGATGATAGTTATGACCATACCTGTGAACTGTTGAAAATTCAGCATACACAGTCTATGGCTAAATTCTATGGATAAAGTTATGCCTGTTTTATCGTGACCATTTTTCTATGTTGGCTATTGATTAAACGATTTGGATCCTTTGCAAATCAATAATGATTGTTTGTATTTCATACGATTTGGTTTACCATTGATTGCATTCACGGAACAGTCTTGTTAAGATTTGATTCGATTTCATGTCAATTGGGAAAACAGAGCATTCCTACTCTGTCTCGATTGTATTCTGTTCGATTTGGTGTGATTTAAAGGATTATTTTTATTGAATCATTAGTAATTTATTGATTATTAAAAGATGATTGGATTCGATTTGATTTGATTATATATATCTGGTCCTGTTTACTATTCTAGACCAGCTACAGAATCAGAAGATTCTGTAGCTAAGTCTATAGAGTCATTTTTTATTGTTTTCTTAATAAAATACTCCTCTAACTTGATATTTGTGTCTATTACAGGCAAATTCGAATTGGCAATGGATATGAGGAGCAATTGGAAGATATCTTAAGGATTTCACTTGCATTTTTAGTTACTTAGTTTAAGGGATTTTGGGATTATTCCCAGATTGTGTAAACTTATTTGGTATTATCCACAAGGATGTTTTACCTTGTGAGAAACCTATATAAACCTATGGTTTTGTAATAATCGATCATCCTCAGTTGTGGGAGAACAAGGATATATAATTTTGATTCAGACTGGAGTAGAACTGGTGTCTTGTCATAGCTTTTGCTTTTCAATATATCAACACTTTGTTCCATGTTTTGTATATCATTTTGTTATGATTTAGTATTACTTTGCTATCTAAATCAAATGCAAATGATATAATCCTATTACTGTCATCTATATCTTATTTCTTCCAAATAGATAAAAGACATAACAGTTGTTGATTCTGTTTGTGAATGATAGCTTTGTCTTCTTCATAAATCAGATTATAATATATAAGTTTGCTGCATAATAGGTTTCCCTTTTGCAGGAATTTATAATCAGAAAATTGTTATGATTTTCTTTTATGTTTTGTTTGTCCTGTAACATACTTCAAGAAGCAGCATAGCTGATCGTTTCCGAGAAGCTTTTGGACCAAACGGTGTGAATTTCTTCTGCCAGCCAGCTTAGAAGCAATCATACACAGGGCAGACTTGGAGCGTTTCCAGGTTTTGTTTGTCATTTGTTTGCTTAGTATATTAGTTAGTTTTTAAGTTAATTAATATATTAGATCATTTAATTTCAGTTAGTTTACTTTCTTATTTATAAATCATAAAATCAAAAAGAGTTATCCTTCGCTGTTT
This sequence comes from Picea engelmannii, assembly GCA_009831015.1. NCBI lineage: Eukaryota > Viridiplantae > Streptophyta > Pinopsida > Pinales > Pinaceae > Picea > Picea engelmannii. The sequence continues at coordinate 513,605 of ML789734.1, forward strand.
TGGGACAGCAAGAAAATTAGTTTTACAGGTTTTATTAAAATCTGTAGATCGTATGCAATGTATATTTGTGAATAAACTATAATTAACTTGATAATTAGATAGTTGATTTGAGTTATTATAATCATAGTTAGTATCTTATATATTTAATAGTTAGTAGTTCATAATTAGATTAGTGAAGTTAGTTTCTTTCTTTGTTTGATTAGTTTCTAGTTTCCTTTATTAGTTCGGTTTCTTGTATTAGTTTTAAATTCTTTTTTTTTAGTTTTATTAGTTTCTAGTTTCCTTTATTAGTTCGGTTTCTTGTATTAGATTTAAATTCTTTTTTAGTTTTATTAGTTTCTAGTTTCCTTTAGATTTCTTAGCTCAGATCATTCCTCTTTGGTTTCCATACGAGACCTTGGAGTGGCCAACAGAGCCGTTAAACTCGTCAGGGTGGTCCATTCCAAACGACTTGGGTTATTTAGACAACCCCGGACCGGTTCCACTCTCCCAGTTGATGGACGGTCAATTTCGCCTGTCAACAAATATCCATATCGGCAGTTGTACTGCGACCTCTATTTCTCTGCATGGCGGTAAACATCTCTACCACCCTCGCACACTTTGCATTAATGCTTGCCTCCTTACCAGGGTTACCTCTGTTAATTTTTGGGAAAATCTCTGAGCTTAATCTGTTCAAACCCTTGTCCCTTATCCTAGCTCACTGTGAGTTATCTCATGGCTCCTTAAGGGCGAATTGAACCCCCATGGTGTTCAGAGTTGGTGTTGGTTTCATTTTGCCAGAGAAAACTGCCCCGTAATTGCCCCCAGAGTCACGTTTTTGCGTGAGCGATTCTGGGCAAACGGATTTGAATTAGCTCAAACCGTTGAAAACCCAGAACCGTTTTTAGCCCCTTTACCCTCATTGAGAGCGGTTTCCTCAGAAATTGAGTGGCTACAGAGATCTAGCTCTCGTTTTCCAGGTCAATTTTTCAGTGACGGGAACATGCGTTCTGAGTCTGCATGCTTTTCCTCAGATCTGTTCTTCAGAACTCCCTCTCACCCAAAAAGTTGTCTCGTCACTCCACAGGTATGTTTGATATCAATCATTTTTTGTAAATAATCTAGCTTTATATAATGAATTCTAATTCGGTTTTGAATAGTTCTGTTTACAGCATGGATTTGCTCTGTCACAATGTATGCATTCTATACATAGCCATGCTTGGATTGAAATCGAATTTTGTTTTCCCATTTTAGCCTTGATTGTATTTCCTTCGATTTGATTGATCATGGTATGGATCAGATTGGTTTGATTTGGCTTAAATTGGATGCTCTGCTGTCATAAACACAAGTTGTTTCTCATATTCGATTTTGGACACAACCACATTTCGTTTGGATTTCGTTATGATGTATATGCTATGATTAGCAACAATTTTGATATGGATTCAATTCATAACAGTTATACTCAGCAGGTTAACTCTCATTGGATTATTCCACCATGTTATCAATTCGTTTGTAATGAATATGYTGTTTGAATTTGATTTGAAAAACGAAATTCACTGTATCAGATTCACGATTTATTCCTATAATTAAACTCAGCTGTAATTCATTTTGATTATTTGCCCAGTTTACAATTCTAATCTCTGTTGATTCTATTACGATCCTGTCTATTGACTGTGCAAGAAAACAATCACGAATTTGGTTGAGTTGATGTTGTTGCATATGATTTAGTTTATACATAATCGTAACAGTCTTCCCATCTATGAATTCAATTGAACAATACGAATCTGTTGTTATATCATGACAACTATAACGAGTGAATCACATATGATATGATTTGCTATCAATTTCATTTTGATATGAAACAGTTTTGTTATTGTTTGACCCAATTTTATGGTAAAAGAAAACAGAGTATTCTTATCTCTGTTTCGATTAAATCACTTTTGATTTTGTTTAATTTAAATGATAAACTTATATGAACCATTAGTGATTTGTTTTGAATGATTATTAGAAAGAAAATTGGATTTGATTATTTTAAAAGATTTGATTTGATTTATATTCTGATCCTGTATACTATTTTAGACTAGCTATAGAATCATATGATTCTGTAGCTAAGTCTGTAGGATCAATTTTTATTGTTTTCTTAATGAAAAAGTCTTTCTAATTGGTTATTTTTGGTCTATTGCAGATCAATTCGAATTGGCAGTGGATATGATGAGCAGTTAGGGGATATTTCAAATATTTCATTTGCATTTTAGTTTCTTAGTTTAGGTGATTTTGGGATATCTCCCAAATTATGTAAAACAATTTGATATTATCCACAAGGAGGGTTTTACCTTGTGGAGAGACCTATATATACTTATGATTTTTGTAATAATCATCATCCTCATTCGTGGGAGAACAAGGATATGGAGTTCTGATACAGACTGGAGCAGAATTGATGTTTTGTCACAGCTTTAGCTTCTCAATATATCAATATTTTGTTTCATGTTTTGTATATCACTTTGCTTATGGTTTATGACTACTTTAGATATCTAAATCAAATGCAAATGATATAATTTTATTACTGTTATCCATATCTTGTCTCTTCCAAATAGATAAAAGACATAACAATTGTTAATTCAGTTTGTGAATGACAAGTTTATCTTCTTCAGAAATTGAATTGTTAAATATAATTCTTTGCATAACAGGTTTACCTTACTGCAGAGATTTATAATCATAAGATTGTTATGATTTTCTTTTATGTCTTGTTTGTCCTGTAAAACACTTCAAGAAGCAGCACAGCCTATCGTTTTCGAGAAGCTTATGGACTAACCGATGCGAATTTCCTCCTCCGACCATCTTAGAAGTTATCATACACAGGGAAGACTTGGAGCGTTTCCAGGTCAATTAGTTTGTTGTTTACTATTTCCATTAAGTAGTTTAATTCAGATATAAGTTTGATTAGATTTATATTAGATTGTTTAATTTCATTAAATATATTAGATCGTTTAATTTCAGTAACGTTTTATTTCTTTTCATAAAATATAAAAATCAAAAGAGATTCTTGGCTGTCTTAGGGCAGAAAACGCATGAGTTTTGCAGGTTTTAAGTAAATCTGTAGATTGTTTATTATGTATATTTGTGAATAAGTAATATTGTAGCTGATAATTAGATAGTTGGTTTGAGTTATTATAATAGTAATTAGTGGATTGTATATAATAGTTAGAATAGTTGTATTTAGTTTTAGTTTAATTAGTAGTTTGTTTTAATTAGATTAGTGTATTAGTTAGTTTTTAGTTAACTTCCTTTATTAGTTTTAATTAATTAGTTTTATTTTCTTTTAGATTACTTAGCTCAGATCAATTCTCTCTTTGGTTTTCTTGAAAGACCTTAGAGCGGCCAACGGAGCCGTTAAACTCGTCAGGGTGGTCCATTCCAAACGGCTTGGGTTATGTAGACAACCCTGGACCGGTTCCACTCTCCCAGTTGACGGACGGTCATTTTTGCCCATCAACACGGTTTAACGATTAGGACAAACCACTCGTTTGTTATGGGATCCTCACCAAATTTAGTAATGAAGTTGCCAAATATCCGTGTGGAGGTTGGAGGGCCCAAGACTATATATTGGGCACATATCCCAAGCACATGGATTTTGAGGTCTGTAAAGATCTCGATGTGGCATGAATTCCAAGAAATGGTACAAATTTTGAGCTTGTACAAATGTCTCGATTTGTGTGCAAAAGAAGAGGTTAAACATGTTGTCTCGTAAAGCATGCCATGAGGTATATTAGTGGAATATAGTCATGTTTATACTCATTTTTCATAGTTTTTCATAAGGATCATGAATTTGAGGTCTATTTCTTGATTTGAATTTATTATAACAGTATTAGCTCAAATTTTCATTAATGAGCATTCAATGCATTGTTTTTCATGCCAAAGAGGGCGAGATTGAGCCAATTCAAAAAATGGTCGATTTTATAGTCAAATTTCGCATAATTTCACAAGGATTTCAATGGTGAATTTATTTTCTTATTTTGAGTGATGGAATTAAAGAGATTCCATTAAATTTTCTTTTATGAGCACATGTTATCATGATTTTTGATATTTGAGATGGAGAAAGTCGTTTTCATTGGCTTGAAGGGAACTTAAAGATGAAACAAAAATATCTTATCTTTATGTAATTTGATTTCTTTTATTTTCTGTTCTGCCATCTCATTATTCAACAAGGTAATCATCATTTCATGAGTTTTTGGGTAAAAAACACATAATCAGAATTATGCAAACCACCTCAATAAAATCAATAAATTATTCTGGATCAAGTTAGATGTTGCATGTATATATGTAAAGAAATAAGTGGTGTCTAAGGATTTTTAGATCAAGTGGTATCAAAGCTAGTTTTGACGTGTGTTGAAAGTTGTTTATATGATGAGATTCAAGAGTTCAGTTGGTGAAGATTTTGAAGGCAATTATCAAGAAGGAAAGATGAGAAAAGTTCTCATGAAATTGAGGCTCCAGAAGAAAATTAATCGACAAAATCCAGAAGGAGAATTATTAGTTGAGAATGCAGTTGCAAACTCTTGAGGAAGAGAATCAAAGGTTGCAAGATTGACTATTATGTCATGAGGAATTCCATAAGGGTATTTTTCATGAGTTTGAAAGAAAGTTGCAAATAAGGAATCAATTTTTGGCACCATTAGTACCAATCTGTGAAGATTGGTAGGGTGAGAATGTAAAGTCTCTGATACAAAAGGGACTACCTCTTTTAAAGGGCATGATCGAGAAAGATGACTCCATGTATTATTATTTTCCCCATCAATATGGAGAATGCTCGAGGGTAGTTGAGGAAATGAAAAGTTCAGATGAAGAATCCCTAGATAAATAATTGGCCTTACTGTTGGCCCTTGACTAGGTTTTGAGGAAACGCTGGTCGTGCTTGACCACTTATGGGACTTTGACAGGCTAGTCGAAGACGAAGCACCCAGGCGAAGAGAAGATCACGGGATCACGCCCCATTTTGCGGGTTTTTTGGGTTTTAAGGTTTATGTAATGGGTATGGGATGTCGGCCCATGGGTCTTACCCATGTTTAGGCCCCTTTTTTAATGTATAAATAAGTAGCTAGGTGCAAGATACCAGATATAATAAATATGAAGAACAAAAATAAAATGCTAGAAATGGAAAAATAACAGTAATATATCCAGCATAATCTCCACAATAACACATAAATGATATAAGAACAACAATAGAAATAGCACTTTGATTCAAAAAACAATGTTCACAGGCCTCTTCAAGGGGGCAACCTCCAATCGAGCAGTGCTCTATTACAATAATCTCAAAGATAGGGTTTTCATACCCTCGACCCTTATTTATACTAAATATGTCTATCAAGAGAAGCATCTAGAGGAAGATCCTTCTAGAAGAGGAAGCTTCTATTAGGTCTTCTTACATCCGCCTTATTCTATTTTATTGAAAGGCCTTATTAATATTGACCTTTATTACATCTGAATATATTGATCTACCTATGTGCGGGTTAGGACCCTAACATGTCTGCACCCTTAAAAACAACCTTATCCTCAAGGCTTGAGATGTGAAAACTGCTACAGAATGGTAGTTGGTTCCCAAGTGGCATCTGCTGGAGTCGTATCTTTCCATTGGACTAGCACTTCCTTGATGGTTCTCTGACGCAAGCGATGCTCACGTTGGTCCAAAACTACTACTAGTTGTAGCCAAATGGATCCTTCTTCAGCTAACTCAGGAAGGTTGGTTTGAATTTGGCACCTAGTTCCAATCACCTTCTTTACGCATGAAACTTGAAAAACTGGATGTAGCTTTGACTGACTGGGAAGAGCTAACTGATATGCGACTTGTCCCACACACTTGAGAACTGTATAAGGACCATAAAATTTGGGCGCTAGCTTTTGACAATGCTTGGCCTTGAGGGAAGTTTGCTTGTATGGTTGCAGTTGCAGAAACTCCTGATCCCCTTCTGCAAATTGACGTTTAGAGCGACCTTGATCTGCTTGTTGTTTCGTGCGATTATTTTCCATGACCAAGTTCTCTTTAAGGGTACGAATAATATCCTCTTGAACTGTAAGTGTTTGGTCAACCGCCTGGACCTTCAAGGTACCCGGTAAGTATGAGAGAACTGAAGGTGGATTTTGTCCATATACTGCTTCAAAAGGAGTCATGCGAGTAGCTGCATGGTAGGAAGTGTTGTACCACCATTCGGCTAGGGGTAGCCATTGAGCCCACTGATGTTGTTTTTCAGAGGAAAAACACCTTAGATATGTTTCCAAACACTTGTTGAAAACTTTCATTTGACCATCAGTCTGAGGATGCTAAGTTGTGCTAAGATGCAATTGGGTGCCCTGTAGCTTAAACAATTCTTGCCAAAAATTGCTTGTGAAAGTTGGGTCACAATCAGAAACAATAGAGTGTGGCATGGTATGAAGCTTGAAGACCTGGTCCATGAAAATTTGAGCCACCGTGGATGCAGTAAATAGGTGTTGAAGAGCGTAGAAATGAGAATACTTGGAAAGGCGATCCACAACCACCATTATGACTGATTTATTCCCTGATTTGGGAAAGCCGGTAATAAAGTCCATAGAGATATCCTTCCAAATAGCAGGTGGAATTGGAAGCGGTTGTAGGGTGCCCGAAGATTTGACTGTTTCTCCCTTGTTGCGTTGACACACCTCACATTCAGCGAAAAAATTACGGATGTCCTGTTTCATACCATCCCAGGAAAAAGAATGTTTGACCCTGTCATATGTTTTGGTGAACCCTGAGTGCCCCGCTGTGGGTGTAGCATGAAGTTCAGAAAGTACTGTGGATTTAAGCTTTGATTGTTTACTTAAATACAAATGACCTTTGTATCGAAGCTCATCCTGGAGCCAAGAGTACCCTGGGGGAGCCAGAGCCTTGGTCTGCAATTGCTGGATCAGATGTGAACTTTTGGGGACTTGAAGCCATTCCTGGCACACAGCTTGGAGCCAATCGGGTACAATGAAGGAAAGGGAAAAAAGGGATCCTTCTTCTTCATATTTTCGGGACAATGCATCTTCCACTACATTGTCTTTTCCCTTCTTGTAAATGATCTCATAATCATAACCAAAGAGCTTAGTCACCCATTTTTGTTGCTCCTAGGAGGAAATGCGTTGTTCCAGAAAGTACTTGAGGCTTTGATGGTCGATCTTAATTTGGAAGCGTTGCCCCAAGAGATAAGGGCGCCACATATCAATGACATGCAGAATAGCCAAAATTTCCTTTTCATAAATGGGTTTTCCCAGATTCCTTTTAGATAGTTGCTTGTTGGTGAAGGTCAAAGGTCAACCCTCTTGCATAAGGACAACATCGATTCCTTTCCCCGAGGCATCACAGTCCAACACAAAGGTCTTTGTGAAATCAGGAAGGGCCAGAACTGGAGTGGTGCACATGGTCATCTTCAAGGTTTGAAAAGCTTGACCAGTGGCTGGAGTCCAAGTGAAAGAGTTCTTTTTGAGGAGAGCAGTTGGAGGTGCTACAATATTTTCGTAGTTCTTAACAAAATTGCGATAATACCCTATTAAGCCCAGAAATCCACGCAAGATTTTGAGAGTCTTTGGGTGCGGCCAGTCTTGCATAGCTTCAATCTTTTTTGGATCCACCCTGACGCCATCCTTGCCAACCGGATGACCCAAGTATTCTACTTCAGATGCACCAAAATCACATTTAGAGTGTTTCATGAAAAGTTGGTGCTAGGAGAGGAGATGGAGAACTTGATCCACATGAGTAAGATGGCTTGTCCAGGTTTTTCTATTGATGAGGATATCGTCAAATAAAACTAAGACAAAATGACGGAGAAAGGGACGAAAGATATGATTCATGAGACTTTGGAAGTTGGAGGGGGCATTACACAAGCCAAAGGGCATGACCAAAAACTCATTGTGGCCCTCATGAGTGTGAAAGGCCGTCTTGGGAATGTCTGCATCTTTCATACATATCTAGTGATAGCCCGAGCGAAGATCAAGTTTAGTAAAGAATTGGGTGCCACTCAATTCATCTGGGAGGTCATCAATGACAGGAATGGGAAATTTGTCTTTAATGGTCAGTTTGTTGAGGGCATGAAAGTCAGGACACATTCTCCAAGAACCTTCTTTCTTCAGGACCATGACTATAGGAGAAGAGTAAGGGCTCGTACTAGGGCAGATAACGCCTACATTAAGGAGTTCTTGGACTATTTTCTCAATTTCATTTTTTTGTGAAAAGGGGTGGCGATATGGACAGATATTGGGATGAAGGCTTCCAGGTACAAGGGGAATGGAATGATCATGAACACCGTGGGAAGGAGGGAGTCCTTGGGGAGTGGAAAATATCATTTGATTTTTAGAAAGGAGAGCTTGGAGGTCATGCGGCACTGGGGGTGTCTCTGTTGCTTGGATGGCATGGAGTTGGGCAATGACACCAGAATGACCTTTTTTGAGAAGCTTTTCCATGCGATGGGAACTAATGACCTTAGGTGAACCAACAATGATGCCTTGGAATTTATATTGGTGGCCTTCCTGGTCAAATTGCATGGTTAATGCCCTAAAATCCATGAGAATGGGACCCAAATTTCTTAGCCAGTCGACACCCAACACAATGTCACACCCACCCATGTCGATAGCAAACACATGGGATTTTAGGTGGTAGTCACCGATTTGGAGATGCACATTTTCACAGTGCCCTCCACATTTCATGGAACCACCATTGGCAATCATGATTTGGAAATTGTTGACAGCATGGATGTAGCAATGAGTTTCTTGGGCAATGTGGCGATGAATAAAATTATGGGTGCTTCCATTGTCAACCAGAATGATGACCTTCTGATGCTTGATGTAACCGATTAACTTGAGGGTTTAGGGAGTGGAAAAGCCAGTGAGAGCATTGAGGGAAATGATGGGTTCTACTTCGGGAGGGTCCGAGGGAGGGGTTATGTCAATGATTTTAGGTGACTCAGACACAAGGGGAGTTTCAACATCCTCTTCCGAAATATCCTCAGAGATGGCCATAAAAAGCTTTTGTTCCTTACACTTGTGGCCCGGGAAATATCTATCATCAAAATTATAACAAAGGCCTTTGAGTTGGTGTTCATCCATTTCATCCCTGGTCAATTTTTGGATCTTTAATGGGGTGAAGGGAGTAGTGGGAGTGACGGGTTTAGGGCGAAGGATAAAGGAGGGATTTTGGTTTTGAGATGATACAACCTGTTGTGCTTCTTTAGCTCTTTTAGTAGCCTCCACCCAAGTCGAGGGTCGATCCATGAGGACATGGGCCCGAATCTCCTCCTTGAGGCCACTGATAAAACACTCTCGAAAGAAAGCATCAGTCATGCCCTCTGTATGAAAAGCCAGGTGCTGAAAGGAAACTATGAAGTCTTCTACTATTCCGGATTGTTTCAACTTTGTCAAATGACCCAAATGGTTGGTGTCCGTGTCAAAGCGTTCATAAAGCTCAATCACAAATTGGGTCCAAGCAATATACCCTTGATGGGAAGTTTTTCTCCATTGCCACCATTGCCAACGTTCTTGATCTCAATGGAGAACACCATACTAGAGTTTGGCCAAGTCATCTGTGATGCCGTATAAAGAGAAATAATGCTCCATTTGGGTTACCCAACCAGTGGGGTCTAAGCCATCAAATTTGGTCACATCCACCCGTGGAAGGCGTATGTCACATTGAAAGTATTGGTGCTGAAAGGTATGGGAATGGGAGGAATGTTCTCCTTCGGTCTTTGGAGGTGCTTCAAAGAAATGGTCATCTATAGGGATCTTCAGTTTGGTGCAGAGGGATGCAAAGACAGATTCAAGCTGGGTGGTTAGTTCTTGTTTGAATTCCTCCATTGAGGACTGCATGGTTGTATTTATGGTTGCATTGATGGATGAATCGATGGAGGGAAAAATAGAATTGAGTTGTTTCACTTCTTTTTGGGTCTCGAGGAAACCAGATTGCAAGGTGTTGAAGCGAGTTTCTAGATCTTGGCTACGGGTATGGGCCATGAGGATGGGTGAACTGAAAAGGGATAGGAGGGGTCAATTTTTTTTCCAAAAAATGATATGGAGGAATGTGATAAGGGCAGAGAGATGAATCCAATGGAATAAGTCTCAAATAATGGTGAAAAAATTTCCAGACTTTTTTTTTTTTTACACCTGCGGAGTTATACTCAGGTCTGAAGAATACTGCGGTGATGAAATCCCCAAATTCTTAACCAGAAAGTAATGTGCATTTACTTAGCAACCTGAACACAGTTGCACAACAATAGATCTGGTCTATTTTAATTTGTTTATGTTTCTGTCCCCCAAGGGTTAGGTATTCAAGGGTTCTATAGACAAGGGTTTTCCCTATGCTATATCTCTCTGATATACATGTGAGGTCCAACAATAGTACTCAGCCCAATATCTCAGGGCACTGACTAAGGAGGATAGACCGTACCCTTAGTTGTACTACCCGACTACCCAGGTACTAGAGAGTATCTTCCCGAGTGTTGTTCTCGGTGACACTATAGCAGTCCGACGGTTAATAGGTTTATCTAAAGAGTGATTCAGGAAATCTAGGCCGATCCTTACACAGGTGTTGTCTGATGCGCTACCACTCGAAGGGGTACCAATAGGGGTTACAAGGGTGGCCAAAAGATGTGTGCTTAAGAACCACTTGTATTTCCTGCATGTATGAATCCCTCAACCGTGGGTTTATTGGCGTAACGACAGATCTCTATGGATTAAAGGCGTTGGAATACGTCTCTACCCTGAAAAAACAATTCCCACAATTTCTGCCAAGGAAAGTGCTCTGATACCACTTGCAAGATACCAGATATAATAAATATGCAGAACAAAAATAAAATCCTAGAAATGGAAGAATAACAGTAATATATCCAACATAATCTCCACAATAACATAGAAATGATATAGGAACAACAACAGAAATAGCACTTTGATTCAGAAAGCAATGTTCACATGCCTCTTCGAGGGGGAAACCTCCAATCGAGCAGTGCTCTGTTACAATAATCTCCAAGCTAGGGTTTTCATACCCTCAACCCTTATTTATACTAAATATGTCTATCAAGAGAAGCATCTAGAGGAAGATCCTTCTAGAAGCGGAAGCTTCTATTAGGTCTTC
>ML789734.1:537652-580073 GCA_009831015.1 Picea engelmannii
ATTGCTTTCTGAATCAAAGTGCTTTTCTATTGCTATTTCGTATATCATTTCTGTGTATTGTGAAGATTATGCTGGATATTTTACTGTTATTCTGCCATTTCTAGCATTTTATTTCTGTTCTGCATATTTTATATATCTGGTATATTGAGTTAGTGTTAGACTAGTGTATGGAACAAAATGAAGTGAATTAGATGTTTGTAGCAAAGTATTGCAACAAAAACAATAAATTTAGTGAGTAAGCTTAGGTTAGAGTTAGGAAAAGTTAGTAAAAGCTTAAGAGAATAAGAATTGATGATTGTTTGATCACTTTCTTTCACAAGAGATCAAGTAAAGTAGTGCCTTTAGGCCTTATGGAGTCTTTACAATAACAATACAATACAATTGGAGATTATGATAGCAATGTATAAGAAAAGGGTGTGAAGTCTAAGGTGCTATCACTTTACTACCTTATACCTCAATCCTTAAGAGAAGAATTGCTAGAGTGCAAGCACTTTTGGGCTCTAGCAATTGTTTCTCCTTCCTTAGATTCTTAAAATTAATAACAAGAAGATTCTAGAATCAAATTCCTAGAGTGATAGCACTTTAGGGCTTTAGGAGTTTAACCTAGGAAGGATTTCCTTCACAAATCTATGGATGAAATTATCTTGTGAGAGGAGGAAGCACCTTATGCTCCTCTCTTAGGGTTTTAACCAAGCAATAAATCTTCAATATGAACAAGTAAATTCACAATAAACATTAATGACATGAAAATTGCAAAACATTACTTACTTCACCAAGACAATGACAAGAGAAAACCCTAATTGCAGTAATTTCCTCCAAAAATAAGCAAAGAGATATCCGAACGTTTCCTCCAAAGGCTAGTGCATGAGTGAAAGAGACCAATATTTCCAAAGATAGCAAAAATTTGAGTCCTCCTCTCTCTTGTGTGAGATAAAAGTGATGATAAAATGAAATGTTTGCTAGCCATATTTATATGGGAAATCCTAGCCATGAAGAGACTTTACTGAAAAGTCATGTCTTTTCACAAGAGGGCTTACTTCTTAATTTGCCCTTTCAAATTTACAAAATTAAATTTTACATCAAGTAAAACCCTAGAAGGGTGATTTCATGCCCTAAAAGAGTCACGTTGGGCTCTAGGATGTGACGTCCAAGATGAAGATGTGGAACATTAGGCCTCCAAAGGCCATGTTTCACTCTCCTATAAGCCAAAGTCTATTAAGTGCCTCATCCACCAATCCATCAAGGGAACCATTGAAACCCTATCACCTAGATGATGTCATGGGTCAGTTGGGTGACATCTAGAACTCCAAGTGCCAACATTCAAGTGGAATATGGTGGGCGCACATCACCCATCCATTCCATAGTACCTCCAAAGGCAATGTCCTCCATCCTCATAGTGCAATGTTCATCATCTCATGTGTCCTAGACGTGGAGTCTAGCATCCATCTATGAATTCCAAATCCCCTCATGAAGGTCCAAACGAAGTCAAATCCCCATGAATACTTGCTCACTAGGAAAGGTCCTGCAAAGACAAACAAATACACCCTCAAAGGGCTCAGAAGTCACAAGTATCATGCCAAGTAAGCCATATATAATACAAGAAACATCCAAACATGTGCATACAACCTCCCTTTTCAAATTAAACAAATTATTAAAGACCTTATAAGTTTTGTGTAATTTAGGTATGGGAGGGGTATCATGGTGCCATATTGGGTAAGCCAATCCTCAAGTCAAGGGACATTTCCCAAGAGGAACCTATCTAAGTCATGTAGTGAGTGTGAGGTGGATTTTGGGGAAACTCTTCTAGGTATGGGATCCTTGACATACAAGGGTTCGTATTGTCTCATTTATGGGTGCCTTTGCAGAGGGTGTGTTGCATCCTGCGTTTTCAATGCAACTGTTTTCCAAGCCCTTTCCATTTAATGTATTAGAGTCCAAACATTGAGTTTTATATGCAATGGAAAGTGAAGAGTACCACAATGCCACTTGAAGCTAGGATACATTGAGTTGCATGTGCAATGAAAAGTAAAAGACACCATAATGCATCCCCTTGACAAGAGGGACATTTATTGATTATGTGTTTTCTTTTGAAGATCCTTCATTTTTCGGAGAAGCATTTTATTTTTCTCAGGACCTCATGGTGAGCATATAGAAGGATAATGATTGTCTTTTATTTCTTTCCAGCTACAACACCTCTGGGCCTTCAGTCCCTTTGTTCCATGAAATGAGGTACAATCCCTTCTTGGGTCAATGAACCCGAAAACCCAAAAAATAAGGAAATATAGGGGTAGATAGATGAAATGTTGTAATTGATCCAGTAGGATCTAAGGAATGCTCACAGGGGTCCAGGAGGATCTGGAATGCTCACGGGGGTCCAAGAGGATCTAGAACGCTCAGAGAGGTCCCAGGGGATCCATAAATGCACAAAATTTGACCGTCCTAAATTCTCTTGAAAATGGAATCAATGCATATATCTTGTCGTCATCTTTCCAATGACTCAAATGACAAGTCAAACGAAGTTTGTATGCAAAAGTTATGAGCGGTCAAATTTTAGTCAAACCTGGTCAAAGTAAACATGGGAAAAAAGAGTGACATGTGTCATCACTACAAGGGTGACATGTTGCACATGATTATTGGCATATGACTGGGCAAGGTACAATCCAAGTGATCCAATTACAGGTTGACAAGTGGTACATAAGTGGATGAATTGTATGATGACACATGGCATGAACAAGCCAATGAGAGGCCACCACATGGCGACCTCCCATTGGCCTATATTGGCATGGGTTACCAAAAATAATGGAGTCGATGAGGGTCAAAACCACGACCTCCATAACCTCCCAAGACTTAACAAATCCCTCCATACCAACATGCCACACAATGGTTCTTAACTTTAATATGGAACATAATATATTTGAATTTGTGTTAAGCTTCAAATGGGTGGCTAAAGGGTCATGGGCCTAAGTCCTCGACCCTAGCCCTTAGCCCTTGGCTCTTGGTTGTATGCCATACCATGTAACCACATCCAATCTATAGAGGAGATTAACAGTGCGATGGGTTCAAAACCATAATATATGGTTATATAATAATAATAATAATAATAATAATAATAATAATAATAATCCATTTTTATGGTCACGACCAAGCCAGACACCAAATTGGTGTATGATACCCCCTTGTTTGTGGGACAAGGGACCCCCCTTCGACCAACGATTTGAATAGTAAATTCTACAGAGGTATACATACCCTAACCCCCTATGGATTTGAACTTGTGACCTCTTAAGAGGAAACACATGTTCTTAACCACTAGGCCTACTCAGGATGTATATATCATATGCCATATAACCAACGAATTAAGATATGTAGTATATAGTTACAATATATACTATATATATGCCAATGGTCGTGGGGAATAGAACCCCGACCTCTGCCATTTTATCCGAAGGTTTAACCATTAGGCCAAACCACCCATTTGTTACAGGATCATCACCAAATTCAGTAATGAAGTTTCCAAATAGACGCATGGAGGTTGGAGGGTCTAAGACTATATATTGGGCACATATCCCAATGCACATGGATTTTGAGGTCTGCACAGATATCAAGGTGGCATGAATTCCAAGACATGGTACAAATTTTTAGGTCCTACAAATGTCTCGATTTGTGTGCAAAAGAAGAGGTTAAATATGTTGTGTCGTAAAGCATGCCATGAGGTATATTGGTGGAATATAGTCATGTTTATACTCACTTTTCATGATTTTTCATAAGGATTATGAATTTGAGGTATATTTTTTGATTTGAAGTCATTTGTAATAGTATTAGCTCAAATTTTCATTAATGAACATTTAATGCATTGTTTTACGTGCCAAAGAGGGAGAAATTAAGCCAGTTCGGAAATTGGTCGACTCTATAGTCAAATTTCTCATAATTTCGCAAGTATTTCAATGGTGAATTTATTTTCTTGTTTTGAGTGATGGAATTAAAGAGAGTCCATTAAATAGGATTTTATGAGCACATGTCATGATTTTTGATATTTAAGATGGAGAATGTCGTTTTCATTGGCTTGAAGGGAACTTAAAGATGAAACAAAAATATGTTGTCTTATGTAATTTGATTTCTTTTATTTTCTGGTGTGCCATCTCACTATTCAACAAGTTAATCATCATTTCATGAGTTTTTGGGTAAAAAGTGCATCATCATAATTATGCAAACTACCTCAATACGATCAGTAAATTATTCTGGATCAAGTTAGATATTGCATGTATATATGTAAAAAAATAAGTGGTGTCTAAGGATTTTCGGATCAAGTGGTATCAAAGCTAGTTGTGATGTGTGTTTCAAGTTGTTGATATTATTAGATCCAAGAGTTTAGTTGGTGAATATTTTGAAGGCTCTTATCAAGAAGGCAAGATGAGTAAAGTTCTCATGAAATTGAGGCTCCAGGAGAACATTAATCGACAAAATATAGAAGGAGAATTATGGGTTGAGGATGCAGTTGCAAACTCTTGAGGAAGAGAAGCAAAGGTTGCAAGATTGACTGTTATTTCATGAGGAATTCCATAAGGGTAATTTTCATGAGTTTGAAAGAAAGTTACAAATAAGGAATCAAGTTTTGGCACCATAAGTACCAATATGTGAAGATTGGTAGGGTGAGAATGTAAAGTCTCGGATGCAAAAAGGACTACCTCTTTTAAAGGGCATGATAGAGAAAGATGACTCCTCATATTATTATTTTCTACATCAAGATGGGCAATGCTCGAGGGTAGCTGAGGAAATGAAAACTTCAGATGAAGAAGCCCTAGATAAACAATTGGCCTTACCTTCCATTCCAGAGAAAGGTAACATGTGTAAGGAATCTCTAGAGGAAGATGTGCATGCTAAAGGAGAAGGAACAAAGACTTTTCCCATTGTTAAATTGTCTAGATATCCATGTGCTTCCTATGGAACTAGTAACCATGATGTGGAGAAGTGTCAAATGAGACATTTTGTGCAAGTAAAACCCTCTAAGAAGAAGACAAATCATTTCTCAAGTTAGAGGAAAAGGAGGAATGATAAGAAGGGATCATGGAACAAGACACTCTGCTCTTATTGTGGTAAGAGTGGACACCATATTGAGAAGCGCTGGACATTTTACCCACACTTATGTCTAAATAAAAACAAAAAACATGTAAAGACACTTGAAAGAAGACAAACAATAGCTCTAGATGAAATCAATGGTCTTACTAAAAGGCTATGGAAAGAATTATTCATGATGATTGGTATTGTAAAATTTATATAGGAAGACATTGAAGAATGGTTAGTGGACAATAGCTCATCTCTCCACATGACCGAGATGAGAATAATATTTTTGAATTTCTCAGAATTCAACATAGATTGCTATCTGGAACCAACACAAGAAAAGCAATAAGAGGGTATGGATATGTAAGATTCCATCTCGAGTGGGAGGATTTCTGGGAACAAAACATATGTTGTATGTTCCAAACTTAAAGGTAAACCTACTCTCAATTGAGACATTTGAATATGAAGGCTATACAGTCACATTTCATAATGGCCAGGTAATTTTGTATTCAAGAGAAGCTACTCCAGACACAACAATAATGTTTGGTATTTGCAAGGTAAGGTTATACAGGTTAATGAGAAGACATATAGTTTGGTCTAATGGTTACTTGGATTCAACATCACATTCTGCATCATATTCAATGTCATATTCAACATCAACATCAAAGGCATTGTCAGAGCTCAGAATCTACGAGACTCCTCCCAGTACAATGAGAAGAATGAGTCCACAAGTAAACCATCACTATAAATATGTATATTTGTAAATGTAATATGCATATGTGTATATCTCCTAAAGTCTATTAGAAGGCTTGTAAGCCACTCATTGTAAATTATAAGAGTGAGAGGGACTCTGTAAAATTTCTATATTGCCACCTTGTGTGAGTGAAGAATTTTGTAAATGAGTTTCTATATTTCCACCTTATATGATGTTGAGAGTGAGAGGAATCTTGTTAAGAGAGATTTCTATATATCCACCTTTACATATTGTTTTAGAGTGAGAGGAATCTCATTATAGAGATTTCTAGATAGCCACATATACATAGTGTTCTACAGTGAGAAGAATCTCGTTATAAAGATTTATAAGTCTTTAGACAACAGAATGGCCAATTGTGTTTTCTTGTAATAAACTAAAGGGATACATATGGATCAAATTGTCTAAGACAACAATCTTGATTATGAAGAACTGGAAGTAAGGGAACAAAAGGATGCAGGAAGTTGGAGCATGTAGATCAGGACTAGAAAGAGCATTGAAGTAATGAAAAAATTTCTAGAGTTGGTAAAAGAGAAATATTCCTCTTCAGAAATAAGATTCATAAAGATGCATGCTATAAGCATATTTTTAAAATACTATGCCATGTTCATGTGGATGTATACCTTGTCCATAAGCACGTTAGGGACAAATGATAATAGTACAAGCAAAATTATTCTTCAAGGCAAGAGAGAAAATGGACATAGTATTCATTCAGGGACTCCTAAAGATACATCAACAATACAAGAATAGAAAGTCGAAAAGGGCAAGGCATAGATCAACACTCGACTTGGTTTCATATTGGTCGAGATGGAATATCTTCATCAATAGGAGATGGGAATGAATGTTGAAATACAAGATACATGTACAATAATTTTGTTGTCAGGGAATCTATGAGGCAAAACCAGGGCTAATAGTGACAGTGTCAGAGGCTAGAGTTAGAGCCATACTCTAGAGAAATATATAGAAGTAAACTGATCTAGTACCTAAGATCGAATAGCCAAGATGAAGAATAAATTCCAAAAGATTCAGAAATATGGAAGAGTGAATTATCATCACTAATTTTTGGATATTTATACTTTTGGAGATCCAAAAGTTCTTTGGTGGGAAGGTGTAATCTAGGAGGATCTAAGGAATTCTCACAAAGTTCCCAGGGGATCCATAAATTCTCAAAATTTTACCATCCAAAATTCTCTAAAAAAAATGACATCAATGTGTAGAGCTCGTTGTCATCTTTCCAACAGTGCAAACGACAAGTCAAACAGAGTTCATATGCAAAAGTTATGAGCAGTCAAAGTTCAGTCAAACCTGGTAAAAGTCAAAGGTCAAGGTACACATGGGAAAAATGAGTGACATGTGTTACCACTACAAGGGTGACATGTGGCACATGATTATTGTAATTTGTCTGGGAAATGTACAATCCAAGTGGTCCAATTACAAGTTAACAAGTGGTGAACAAGTGGATGAATTGTATGATGACATGTGGCATGTACAAACCAATGAGAGGTCATCATGTGGTGACCTATAATTGGCCTATATTGGCATGGGTTACCAAAAATCATGGAGTCGACGAGGATCAAACCCGCGACCTCCATAATCTCCCAAGAGTTAACAAATCCCTCCATACCAATGCCAATGGTTCTTAACCTACATATGGCACATAATATATTTGAATTTGTGTTAAGTTTCAAATGGGCGGCCAAAGGGCCGTGGACCTAAGCCCTCAACACTAGCCCTTATCCCTTGGCTCTTGGTTGTATACTATACCATGTAAGCACATCCAATCCGCAGAGGAGATTAATAGTGCGATGGGTTTAAAACCATAAAACATGGTTATATTATATATCATATGCCATATAACAAACGAATTAATATATATCGTATATAGTTACACTATATACTATATATAATATAAATATACCATGTGTTAAAACTAACTGTTGAAGGAAAATCTCCCTGCGAACAGGTAGATCTCCTCTTGAGAGATAGACTCTTAACTCTTAAGACAGAAGACGCTTAACATGGACACTGACTTCCTTTCAGATCTGTACAAACTAATGCATGAGGAGGAAGGAGAAAAGAAGTACCCTTTATCGACGTTTGTCCCTGCACGCTCCGAGTTGATCTCCAAACTTTCACTCCTCAATGAGTCCTATAGACAAACAATAGTACAACCACTTCCTACTCTATTGATATTGGCTCGAAATAGATCTATCTACCATAGACAAGTTCATGTGAGATTAAACACAAACTAGAAAGAAACAGGCCAAGTGTGTCATATTAATGAGAACAATGATAGAAGTAGCTTACAACCGTAGATGCGAATGCGACAGCTTCGTCAAGTTCCCTTTGTCTAACCCTTGATCAAAATATCCACGATCCGGACGACAACAACTTTACTGATTACTTTCCTCTAGTTCACTGTATGTTTCCTATGAGATCATAGGTTTCATGCTTCCAATTCTTCCCCCTCTTTCACCATCATAGAACTTGCTTATATAGGTTCAGAGAGGCCTAACCTCTTGAGGTATCTTTAGGGTAAGTTGGAGAATTCCCTCCTTATATCAGGGATCTTCTCCTAAGGTCATGGTTGAACCAGGAATTCGAATGCAACTTCCTTCAAAACTCGGAAGATCTTCCCCTTATTCTCCTCAACAGATCAACTGCTGCCCAGATTAGATAGCGCTCCCTCAAAAGGGGTATCAGGGCGCTATAGCGCTCCCTAGTAGGCTCAAGGGGGGAGCCAGTTCTCTAAAAGTCCATAGTGCTCCCTCAAAAGGGCAGTTTGGTGTTATAACTCTCCCTGGCACCTTATAGGGGAGTGCCAACGCTCCTAAGGGTGATATAGGGGAGCACTCTCTCCCAAAACCTTAAATTAAGTGCTCCTTTCAAGTGGCAAGAGGTTCTTATCTCCAGTTAGCCATTCCTCTTTCTTCAAATCAAGTGTTTGAGGAATTTTAAGTGTCTCCTTAGTGTCATCATCATGGTAGTATTCTTTGCTTGATACTTGCGACACTTGCGAGAAACATGAGACACTTGTGACACTTGCCAAAGTGAACAATGTTGATGTGCAACAGATTGCCCCCCAAAGCATGAAGTTAGAAGATGAGACCTGATAACTGAAATGCTTTGTAGACTTTCAAGCAAGGGTATAGACGTAGAGAACCTGACAAAAGATACACACAAACACCCAACAAATATCATGACATGTTTCAAACCCAAGGCAGGCATACCTATGCTTGGGTGATCAAGACTTGCAAGATATGGCCGCCATAAAATACACTGCCGATCCATAATTGTATTGATAAAAAGGTATAGCCACTGAGGATACAGTGTGGATCTATACTCTGATGACCTGAACTGATCATAGCCACAAAATATACACAGTGGATCTATGAGATGACAAGACATAGCCACGAACAATACAAAGTGGATCTATGTAACAGTATATGTGTCATTGTTCAAGGGAAAATCCTTCGCAACCTGGGCAAAGTACATATCAAAGTGATCATCCAACCCAGGGTCTTCTTACCGATCCCAATGTGGTACGAATATAACCATGTGAATAGATGTCCTGATGTCGAACATGGCAGAAACCACTTGATTACCGGTCAATGATGTAAACCGTTAACAAGCGCGAGGGTGATCACCATTAATTTCAATGATTCCCAAGATACCCTAGTACATTCCAACGAATGTGAATGGATGAGCTGGAGTTGAACATTCGTGGAATCATCCGATCAGAGGTTAGTGATGTAAACCCATTGTCGGACGTGAGGAGGCCTGCCATTGAGGCATGGAGGTCCCAAAGTACTAATTGGTTTCTAAGCCTAGTTCCTGGATAATGTGTTGAATTCGACAGGAATAGGCTTGTCGAAGGAGGACCTTGATGTATCCCCCATCAACGACACGAAACAGACATAGAGATGTAATAGGTAGATCAAATGAACATGTATTGACACGGGTATTGAGACAAGATATTTGTGATGGATGACTTTCGAGGCAGATACTTCCCTTGAACACTGAGGCACAACAACAGAAACATGTCATGGACCAAAACTTGATGATGCAGTGGATGCTGTGACTTACGTCAGGAGACCCAAAGGAGTGAAAGAAAATCAAAGGATTGGCTTTGTGTAGAAGTTCAGCAAGTTAAAATGCGTGCAAAAGACAAAGTGTCGTGTTCAAGGGCGACTCTAAGAATTACTTGGTAATTTTCTCAAGAGACTGCTTGGCTTGCTTATTTCAAATTTTCCCCCATCTAGATAGACGAGTACCTCTTTTTAATTTAACGAGCCTGAGGAGGGTAACACATGCTCGATATAACTCACCTTCGGTAAGTTCCTCTTCCTTTGTTTAACGAACTGGAAGAACTAAGGGTTCGGTCCCATATGGGCCTGTCGATGTTTGTTTTAGCGAGTCCAAAGACAGAAAACGCGAAGGTTTTTCATGATTATAGAGTCTGGAAAAACACTTAAAAGAGAACTCTCTCAGTTCCTTTTTCGTACAATTAGTCTCACGAGGCCGAAAAAGAGATAAACTACCACTCGAAAGATGCCCTTTCGAACCTTTTAACGAGTTTGAAAGGAAACATGATCACTTGACGATATTTTCATATTTAGAGAGTCTGCAAAGAGTTTAAAGATGACTCTAGGGGGTTCCTTTTTGGTGTGTCCATACGGGTCCAAAAAAGAGATAAAAGTCTACCCGGTGCGTTCTTATATTCTCAAGCTTGAGAACGAACTAAGACTATGCTCGTGAATGTGACAAGGTAAATAATTGATCAGAACTTCTTTCAAACCTGTAGTGTCAAAACTGCAATCCAGAGGTTTAGTGAAGTCATTATATTGTTAAATAAACCCACAAATAACTATACCTTATAAAAATTGGAAATTTATAAATAGTAATACAAGAAAAATCTTCATTTACCATTTCATTTTGCATAAGGATTTGTAGTAGTGGAGATTCTCACTTTGGAGGTGGATCTTGTTTTGCTTGATACTGGAGCTACGGTTGACCGTTTTCCTCGCTGTTTGGACTAGGTAGATCTTCATCTCCCCTTTTTTCAATTACATAGTTCAATATTTGTTTTCATAGAAATATTTAAATTAAAAAATGAAGCCCTAAGTCGCTCCAAAAAAGATCAAATCGGCCTCTATTGAAAACGATGGGAAAAAGACATTCTTTTGCAAAAACATTTTTAGAGGGTGATAGCATAGATGCCAACGCCTTGACACTTAAGTAGATGGGTCATTTTTGTTAAAGAATCTATAAGAAACTAAAAAAAAAACATTCCCACGCAACCATTATGAAAATCGTTTTAATTAAAAACGTTTTATTGTTGCGTGATGATTATTGAATGGTAAAGAGAGGGCGTGATGATTATTGAGTGATAAAAAGAGGGTTTGGTCCTTTTTGAATAGTATGGACAATAGATTTCAAGTTTTTAAATTGCTTAAGAAATTGCCGAAAATTGAATAATGAAATTCTTTGTTTTTTTTTGTTTGTAGGTGATTTCGGCAACGACCATGACCGAGTGGAAGGAACGGGAGCATGAGCTCGATGATTTGGCCGCTTTGCGGAGTCCTCGTATAGGAGCTGCATTGAGATATTTTGGCCTTCTAAAATTCTTCAAGTTGCAGAAGATGAAGAAGGAAATCCTTCTACTTTAGTACATAATCAGCTTGTGGGATGTCACGGAGCAAGGATTTCGGATCGGAACACAGCTTCTAACCATCGAGTTGGAAGATGTATATTTCTTTACTGGCCTCTCGAAAAGAGGGGTTCCTATAGATTTTTCTGGACAGAGGGCGCTTCTTGAGCAAGTGGGTGTGTGTCTGGCATGTCATTGTGTCCCAGGAGCAAGACTGGTGGGGGGTAGAATTGCCATCAAGGATATCAGAGAGTTACCCCTTTAGTCCATTTTGTTTGCCATCATGAGTGTGATGGGAAGCACTAGCGCACATCTGGCGTCGAGATCAC
Source organism: Picea engelmannii (assembly GCA_009831015.1). Classification (NCBI taxonomy): domain Eukaryota; kingdom Viridiplantae; phylum Streptophyta; class Pinopsida; order Pinales; family Pinaceae; genus Picea; species Picea engelmannii. The sequence goes on from ML789734.1 coordinate 549,438, forward strand.
AGGTAGCTTATGGCGTACAGTGTTTGGAGCGAACATTGTTTAACTGGAGCGTAGGGTTCCTTCAGAATGTGAAGGAACATGTTTCGCGGTGTAGGATGGGGTAGAAACAGTTCGGATATGGTTTTTTTTTGGTCTCATTCTTCTTAGAGTGCATCCCCCAGATGCATCCTTATATTGCATTGGCGGTATGACCAGTGGAAGAACCACGGATGGTACGGTGGACTAGTCTTTCTCCGAGACTAGTGGCAGAGTCAGAGTTCTATTTCATCGGTGACTTCTTCACTTGGCTGAGACACCAGTATCTTTGGATAGAGGACTTCCCATACACCGATGTGGACTTCCGCGGGAGCATGGATTTGATTTTACCAGTGGGGGAAGATTGGGATGCGTCAGGTGAGAGCCTAAGTAACACCTTGTCTAGTTTTTGTTTTAAGTTTTTAATGTATATATATATATTTTTTTTTGGGGTACGTGGAAGATTTTTTTAATGGATGTATTGTTTTCAACATGCAGACAAGGGAGTAGTGCACTCGACTGAGATACCAGTACTGGGATGTCACGGGGGTGCTCCGGTTGCAGTGAATCCAGGGGCACCAATGATAGTTCTTCAGGAGGTTGAAAGAAACCTTCAAGGCCTCACAATGGGCATTCCTCCTCTACGGAGGAGAGAAGTGCCTTTACATCTACAGAGACACACTATGGGGGTGCCAGAGAATGTTAATTCTTTGCTGAGATGCCTAGTGCGCGCAGTGATATGTTACTCTGAGCACAATGCAGTGCAAAGAGATTAGAGTCTCTCTAGTGATTGTATATTTTGTATGACTTGTCAGACGATGTTGTATGGGTGTAAAGACCCAAAATTTTTCTCTTCCAAATACTTTTTTTGATGTAATCAAAACATTTTCAGTCATGCTATGTATATATATATAGTTCCAAGTTTTTACAGTGCCAAATGATTTGTACATGATGATGCCTTTAATGTGATGTGTTTTAATTTACATGTGATGTACAATTTGTTTTCTTTCATGAAACCTTATCTATGGGCGAGATACCGATCCTTGATGTAATTAGCTAACAAATTCGAAACATTGTTGAGTTCTCTTGGAATATGTCTATATTCGATGTAATCGAATATTCGTTCCAAATGACGAACTTGTAGGTGGAGACATAGCAAGATAGGATTACGAATAGCGTAGATATGATTGAGTTGATAGACCACGAGTTGGGAGTCTAGGTTAACAATGATATGAGAGATACCTAGGGAGGAGGTTTGGGTCAAAAGTCCGATGACAACATGATATTCTGCCATGTTATTGGTCACTGGTCCTAAGAAAATACCTCCTGAACTCACCACCTCGTCAAATTGGTAAATGACCTATTTTGTCGAAGCAATGTTCCAAGTGTGTCGACTAGCGCCATCTGCAAACCCTACAAATATAGGAAAGGAAGACGTCATCTGCGTATGAAAACACAAGGCACAGTCATGAGTGACAAAGGTAAAGACTCGAGCACGTGAAAGAAATAGACACACCAAATTAGAATACAATAATGTACAAAGTACACATGTTAGGTGATCTAGGCATAGTACTTTTTAAGGTAAAGCCCATTCCGGGGCTCTCCTAGGGAAATTCCATCATAATCGACTAACTCGTAGGCGCCTCTATGCAGAACACATTTCACAATGTAGGGGCCATGCCACAGAGGTTCTAACTTACCTGTCCCTAGTTTGTCATGAGCTTGGTTATAGACGAGGACTAAGTCTCCTTCTGCAAAAGTGCGAGGATGGACGGATTTGTCCTATTGATTTTTTATCCGTTTCTAATGTGTCTCATTAACGAGAGCGGCATCACGACGTGTTTCATCTAGTTTGGTCAGATATAAGAAACGTTCTTCTTCAACAGAAGTATGGGGTAGGAGTTCTACTTTAAGTTTCAGAGATGGAATCTCGCACTAGATTGGTAAAATGACTTCGAGGCCATAAACTAACTGGAAAGGAGTGAACCCAGTTGCAGTTTTCACGGAAGTACGGTAAGCCCAGAGAGTGGAAAAAAGTTGTAGATGTCAGGATGTCTTATTTTCTCCTACGATGCATTGAATCATGGTTTTGAGGACCTTGTTGATGGCTTCAACTTGTCCATTGGCCTGAGGATAGTATGGGGATGAGTTTTCATGGAGAAAACCCAACTTGACATGCAATTCACTCATCATCTGGTTCTTAAAGTGTGCACTGTGATCAGTGACAATGGCACGTGGTACACCAAAACGAGTTATGATGTGGTTAAAAACAAACAGAGCTGTGGTACGACCATCATTCAGAAAGGTAGGCATAGCCTCATCCCATTTGGTAAAGTAGTCGATAGCGATGATTATATAACCGTGCCCCCCAACAGAGGTAGGCTTACATTGCATAAAATTGATACCCCACTTGGCAAAGGGGCCGATGGCGATAACGGGGTGCAGCGTAGTAGGGTGGGTGCATGCCTTGTTGTTACAAACTTGGTAGGGTAAGCATTTTTTGACTGCCTCAATACAATCTTTGAAAATCGAGGGCCAAAAATAGCTGGCACATAGAATTTTTTGGGTTGTGGCCATCCCAGAGAGGTGACTGCCACAGGCTCCAAGGTGACAGTCATTCAGAACGTGTTCAACCTCTACATGAATCAAACATTGTCGAAGGATAGTTTCAATACCACGATGATACAAGGTGTCACCGACGATAAGATAATGACGAGAATGGTGGTGAATACATCGACGCTCTTAGTGGGAAGTGTTAGGCTGAAAGCATTGGGTTTGGAGGTAAAGGAGGATGTCTCCGTACCAAGGATCAGAGGTGCTGATGAGGAAAAGATTTTCTTCAGAGAGAGAATCTCTAGGTTCGATATCTTCATCAACATGGGGGAGATTGTAGATAAGCTTTGCAAACACCAGGGAATTTTTGGCTTTGGACTTCGCAAATTCAAGATCGAATTCCTAAAGGATGACGATCCATTTAGAGTATTTTCCCCCAAGCACTTGACGTGTCAAGACGTGGTACATGGGGTTTGAGTCCTCAATCACAGTGGTGGTGCGTAGTAGGATGTAATGGTGAAATCTTTGGACAACGATGACGGCTACCAGAGCCAGTTTCTCTACATGCGAGTATCGGAGTTCGGGTCCAGATAGACTCTTTCTCAGGTAGTATATCACATGTTCCTCACCGTTGGGGTCCTCCTGAACTAACACCATTGCAATAGTGGAAGTGGAGGCAGCTAAGTAAAGGATGTAGTCCTTTGTATACTCTAGGGTGCAACAAAGGTGCGTGGGTCAAGGCATGCTTGAGAGCATCAAACGATCATTGAAGGATGTCATCCCAGATGAAAGGGGTGTTTTTATGCAACAATTTCATGAATCCTTTAGTTATCTCAGCGTAGTTACAAATGAAACGGTGAAGGAAGTTTGCTTTTCCTTGCAAACTTTGGAGTTGGGTCAAATTAGTAGGTGGGGGTAAGGCCAAAATTCCCTTAATATTTAAGGGATCCACCCGAATCCCGTCTTTAGAGACAAAAAAACTGAGGAGTCGGCCAGATTCGACAACAAAAATACACTTATGTGGGTTCAAGCGGATACGATAAAACCGACATCGAAGAAAAATAGCTTGTAAGTGATCAACGTGATCTGATCGATTGGATGAGTGGGCAGGTAAGTCGTCGAGGTAAGGTTCTGCAATATGCTTAATATCATGGAAATCATACGACATGGCCCACTGGAAAGTAGCACCAGCATTTTTGAGACTGAAAGGTAGCTTTCAATAGGCGAAAGTTCCCCATGGGCAGATAAAGGTTGTCTTATGTTGATCAGCAAGTAAGATTTCAATCTGGTTATACTCGAAAAAACCATCCATGAAGGAGAAGATTACGCTTCCAACGCAATTATCAATAATCTGGTCGATGAAGGGTGTAGGGTAGTTGTCTTTTGGACAAGCCTTATTGAGATCATGATAGTCAACACAGACACGGATGGTCTCTTGTTTTTTGGCAACCGGAACAAGGTTGGAGACCCATTATGTTAAAGGGACGGGATAGATGAAGCCAGATTTTAAAAGTTTCTCAACTTTTGCCTTTATAGCCGCGATTTTCTTGGGATGAACTGGGCAGAGTTTCTGTCGAATAGGTTTCACACCTGGGTAAGTCTTGATTTCATGCACGATAATTGAGGGGTCGATTCCTGGCATTTCTTCGTAGCTCCAAGTGAAGACATCGCAGAATTCTTTAAACAGAGCGATATAAGATACCACTTCTTCGGGTGTGCAATTAGCACCAAGGTTAATTCCTTCCACAACGTCTTCTTTGATCGAAATATCAATAACGATCGTAGTAGAGATATTACCCATATTCCCCTCAGAAAGAGTATCTTGTGTGAGGATGGGAGATTGTGGAGAATGGGTAACATCAGGAGGGAAGGCAGAGTGTATGTCTTGGTGAATTTCTTCTAGAGGTGGAAGAAAAGAGGATCGATGATGGTTATCATCCCAAGGTACATATTCAATACTAAGCATCTCCATTATAGATTCATCGGAAGGGAAAATGTGGGAAATGTAATTGATTGCAGACGATAGGGAATCCAACCATGATGGCATTGAGTAGGCATCAGGTGCCAATAAATGGGGATTGTTCGAGGAGGGAGAGGCATATTGAATAGCTACGTATGAGGCCTTGGCTAGGCTAAGTGGCATGGTGTCACCTAGCACATCGAATTCCATAGGACTAGGTACAATCCAAGGGTCAGATGATTCCAAAGATTGATGCGACATAGTCGAAATCATATTGACGGTGACAATATGATGTTTGGTGGGTGGAAGTGGTGTAGGGAAGGTACCCATAAGGCTAGAATATTTTAACAAGCCAACACCAATGCTTTCATACGTAACTGGGTGGTCTCCCAAAAAAGGAATGTTGTTGGTGACAGGGGCATGAGCGTCGGGTGTACAGAAATCCAGTTGATCGATAGTGAAAATTTTTCCTTGATGGGGGAATTGCACACATCAAAACACCGACGAGGTGACGACAGTCATAGCATAGAACCAACTTCTTCCAAGTAGTAGGTTGTAATCGAGGGGGGCGTCGACCACCCCAACATCAACAGTAACAGTTTTGCCGCCCAACTGAACGACTAAGGATTGTAAAAGTCTGTGAGGATGAAAACCTCGCCCATCAAAATCACCTAACATCATAGGGGATTTGTTAAGGGAAGGAGATTTTAAGCCTTTCCAACAAGCTAAAGACATGACACAAGTAGAGGCTCCCTCATCCAAGATAGTTCGATGGATTTGTTGATTGTGAACAACAACATCGATCTAGAAAGCTAGTTGGTGGGAGAGTCGAGGTTGATGATCATCCAGATTAAACATGAGGTTATTAGATGACTCAGGATCGAAAGCATCGATGGCAGCTAAGAGCGTTCTACATTGGCTGGGACAGTGTTGTAGAACTTCCAAAGCAGACATAGCACACAGTGCTTGAGCCAAATCTTCAACAATGTTGTAGTTTTGGGCAACCCGTGAACTAGGATTAAAAGTAGATTTTCGGATAGTGCTCTTGGGAGGGCGTAAGATGGATTCAAATGAAGGTTTCTCAATCTGGAGTGGTCTGAATAGAGGGCTAGCAGACAGAGGACTAATGGAAGATGGTAATGGGTTCGGTAAGGAACCGTTAGTAGTCTTCGGTTTATCAGGTTTAACCAATGTGTCATATGTCGTAGTGCGAGTGGTCAGATTAATCCTGTTAAACATGTAAATGTGGGCACTTGTCGAGGCCTCATCAAGGGATTGGTTGGAACTACCCCCTGGAGTGGGGGGTTGAGAAACCAAAGATTGTTGCTGTGGAAAAGGTTGGGTAAGCACAACGGGTTGTGAATTTACCTTAAAGATCTTGGCCACTTCATCGCGATGTGGACAGTCTCGGGTGTAGTGATCATCACCACAAATGAGACATGGGAATTTCGGTTTTCGTTGTGGTTGTTTTCCAGTAGCAGGGGTTTGAGGTTGATTTTTTGGTTGTTCATTGTTGTTGTTTTTCTTGGGTTTATTTCTTGCTTTCTTCTTGCCCCCAGATTGTTATGAAGGGGTCGATTGGACCGTGTTCACCTTAGAGACCTGAGTTTGAGGGGGGGTAGAAGAGGGTGCAGTCGAACTAGGAGCAGGCGTCGGGGCAGACCACTGGGTTGTTCTAGTCGACTGGGAAGGACATTGGGTTTTGACGGAGCCAATAACTCCATCCGCGTGCGAGGTAGATGATGGTTTGGATGGATGATTAGTGGCACGGGTAGCATTTGGTATCAACTCATACAGATTACCAGATTGTGAATAAACCAAATCTAAGTACTCAGCTTGAGCAATGGCTTCTTCCTCAGTGACTACACCACCCAAAGCAACATCACGAGCGATCTGGGGTAACAACGATTTAGTGAACCATTCTGCTAATAATTGGCCAGGAATGACCACTTTGATTAGCCTTCGTCGTCGTCTCCATTCATGAATATGATTAGAGATATGTACGAAAGTTTTCTGATGAAGGGAGGTCAATAGTTCGGTACCTATCTTGTATCAAATGGGTAGTTGGAAGTGTGTGAGGAAGGAGATGGAAAGACAGTTGAAATCGTGAAAAGAGGCACGTGGTAGTTCAATATACCACTTTGTTGTAGAACCCGTAAGCGTTCATTGGAAAAGACGCAAATGTATAGAATCATCCATGAGGGAGTTGGATGAACACCACAAATGGAAAGTCATCACGTGGTTGTTTGGGTCTTCTCCGGACATTCCATCGAATTTTGGGATATCAGAAGGAATTTTAGCTGGAATAGCTGGCCAAACTGGGGAATGAAAAATAGGATCATTCGTTAACCGAGACAATTTTGGAAGGTCCAGAGTCGCTAGGAAAGGTAGTTGTCGGTTAACCTGCAGGTAATACTAGTGTGGGATAAGAACACCAGTAGGACCATACAATGGGTTAGACGGATAATTGTAACCAGTGGGCCCTCATGTATAAGGTTGGTGTTGACCAGGGTACACAGGATTTGAGGTGGTTTGAGAAACATGTGTGAGTGGAGGATAACCAAATGGGTTTTGAGGATTATAAGCCAGGTTTGGCATTTTTCCATAAGGAGGATATAGATGAGTCCCTTGAGGGGGAAGATATTGTTGTGGAGCTTGAGGATTGTGTCCCCTCGAGAACTGTGGATTTCCTGGAAAAGGGATGTTCCATGGATTGGGTGTGGTAGACACATTTTGTCCATATGGTTGATGGTAGGATCTGGATTGAGGTTGCCCCCCAGCATGAGGGTGACCTTCAAATGGAAGTTGTTCTCCGGTGGGAGGATGCCCCCTAGCTTGAGGTAGTGTTCCCAAAATTTGGGAACTAGACGTAGACAACTGACCGGTGCTGCTTAATGGATTGAAGACACCAAGACTGGTCCCTCCGAGTTGTTGTATAGGTATATAAATTCCAGGCATAACTTGGGTAGTAGTGACAGCGGAAGAATTCGGTGCTCTATACCCAAAAGGGAGTGATGATGAAGGTCTAGGTGTTATTGGTGTGCCAATTGCGGCTTGGCTAACCACCGCATTACCGGTGGGGATAGTCGAAACATGAGGGACCATTGTAGAGTGAGCCGTATGGAGAGAAAAAGTGGACCTTGGGCCAACAGAGGATGTGTTCGGACCAACAGATGGTGTGGCTGAAAAAATGGTAGTATTGGTAAAATGGTTTAAAGGTATGGTGTAGGTGATAGGCGCATCGACACCTATTCCTGTTCCATAAAGATCCCGCACCATGCATGGTGGACTTCGAACAATGTTTGCGGTCCAAAAGGGGTCATCGACTAAAGGGTTTGAATGAGGCCCAGTCGGAATGTAAGAAGGATTGATGACGAAAAATTCACCGACTGAATTCAGTTGGAGAACATGTCTCTCATATCCCTCTAGAATGTGGAAAGCCTCCGGAGACTCTAAAACAATCTGAAAATTCTCTAAAGAGGTGGGAACTTCTTCTTAGGAGGTTATAGTGTCGTGAACCTTGCTCTGTTGAGGAGATTCCTGGATAGAATGAGGGGGTAAAGGGGTATTCTCTTCCATATTTTCTGGAGGAAGTCCCTGTAACCTCCACGAACGATGTGGAGGGTCGATGTTGGCGAAAAAGAGTTGGCGAAAAAAATCTATGGCCAAATACCGAAAAGAAGCAGCATACGCTAATAGAATCTTGGAGTCACAACCAAGCAAACAAGACCTTCTCTCGATGACCGTACTAGTTGGTGATGAAATCCAACGTCGCGTGATCAATTCAAGAAGGGGCGGGGATATGGTGGAACAGTTACAATGGCGACCTGCTTAATGGACTTACACCTTGGTGCAAGCTTCCACACAGTAATTGTGGATTTACCATCCAAGGAGACCGAGTGAGTTTGACCATTGTCTGCTCCAGGTACAATGAGACTTCCCTTCACTGTCACCTTATGTAAGACCCTAAAGATTATGGCCACTAAGGTTACCAATTCACAGTCAGCCTCTGGGCGGGTATAGTCAACAGTCCAGTCCGAACGTATGGGCAGGGTATCTAGCCCGAAATCAAATTGAAAGGATTCCACTCAACATTGTGGGTATACCTTTAAGTGATCCCCATAATACGATCTGACTACTATAATCAGTCAAACCATGGAGGGATAATCTTTGTAGCTTTCCTAAGTGCGACCTCATGCGTAACCCCTGTGTGAGAGGGGGATCCCAGGTAGACTTATACGACAATTGGATTTGACTCTCCCTATCTCAGGATGCTAATGTTTGTTTTGGAAACTTTGGAGAGTTATGCTCACAACTTAATCCAAAGAACTAATCCTAGTCTATTGTTGGTGGAGGATCCTAGAAAAGAAAATGTTCAAGATAGTTCTTAATTAGCATTCATTTTATAGCTATTCTTTACTCAAAAGGGGTGCATGGAAGTGAAACAGATGGAATGATGACTCAATCCCCCAAAAATGCATCAAAGATGATAAGCAATCATTTCTTTTCGATCAATATCTATTTAAGGGAGAGAGAGAGAGTTATTTTCACTAACAAGCACTATTAAGGAATGTCCTCAAACAAATTTTCTTCAATCAAATCCGATGTGGCACTAAAACTTTTGGAAATGTCTTCCAATATGAAAATCAATCATGGAAATGTCTCTTTATTGTTTGCGTGTGAATAATGATTAATTCAAAACAACACTTCTCTTGCTAATTAACCTTTTGGATCAAGGAAATTTGGACAAGCATAAATAGGTTGCGTACAAACAATACACCCTCTTGTTGTGATAAAAAAACAAGAAGCAAAAGAAAAGAAAACAAAGAAAACCAAGAATTTCACACAAAAAGATATGTTGAAGAACAATGACCTCAACAAAAACCAAATGAAGAGATCCATAGACTTCTGATGTCCTTCACCAGAGTTTCTCGCTCAGTCAAAAAGGAGAGAAAAGTGCATTGGTTTCAAACTCCCAACAGCAGAAAAACTCAAAAATAATGAAGAAGGATACAAAATCTAAACAAAAAGGTATTTGTTCCTCAGAAGGAAGGATGTCGAATTTGAATGGGAAGAAGCATTGACTCGCATAGAGGCTCAGCAAGTGAAACACAGAGACTAGACCCTAAAAAAAGAAATTTTGGAAAGGTTTTTTGCCAAAAGAGGGCTGGCGCTCTGGTGAAAAGGGAAACAAGTGTTATAGTGCTCTGTCTAACATACCCAGGGAGCATTGGTGCTCTATCAACACAGCCAGAAGGGCGCCAGGCTTAAAAAGCTCATGAAAATGTCAAAAAATCCAAAATTTCAGTCAGATTTTGGCAATCAAGCTAAGTGTGATGGGGTAAGGAGTCAATCAGCACATGAAATCAATCAAAAAGGAGTGAAACAGGTCTGAAAACAATCAAAGGGTAAGACAGGTAGATCTTCTCTTGAGATCTAGACTCTTAACTCTTAAGACAGAAGACACTTAACGTGGACACTGACTTCCTTTCAGATCTGTACAAACTAATGCATGAGGAGGAAGGAGAAAAGAAGTACCTTTTATCGACGTTTGTCCCTGCACGCTTCGAGTTGAGCTAAAATCTTTCTCTCCTCGATGAGCCCTGTAGACAAACAATAGTACAACCACTTCCTACTCTATTGATATTAGCTCGAAATAGATCTATCTACCATAGACAAGTTCATGTGAGATTAAACACAAACTAGAAAGAAACAGGCCAAGCGTGTCATATTAATGAGAACAATGACAAAAGTAGCTTACAACCGTAGATGCGAATGCGACAGATTCATCAAGTTCCCTTTGTATAACCCTTGCTCAAAAGATCCACAATCTAGACAATAGCAATTTTACTGATTACTTTCCTCCAGTTCACTGTATGTTTCCTATGAGATCATAGGTTTCATGCTTCCAATTCTTCCCCCTCTTTCACCATCATAGAACCTGCTTATATAGGTTCAGAGAGGCCTAACCTCTTGAGGTATCTTTAGGGTAAGTTGAGGAATTCCCTCCTTAGATCAGGGATCTTCTCCTAAGGTCATGGTTGAATCAGGAATTTGAATGCAACTGCCTTCCAAACTTGGAAGATCTTCCCCTTATTCTCCTCAACAGATCAACTATTGCCCAGATTAGACAGTGCTCCCTCAAAAGGGGCATCGGGGCACTATAATGCTCCCTAGTAGGCTCAAGGGGGGTGCCAGTGCTCTAAAAGTCCATAGTGTTGCCTCAGAAGGGCAGTTTGGTGTTATAACGGTCCCTGACACCTTATAGGGGAGCGCCAGCACCCCTAAGGGTGATATAGGGGAGAGCTCTCTCCCAAAACCTTAAATTAAGTGCTCCTTTAGAGTGGCAAGAGGTTCTTATCTCCAGTTATCCATTCCTCTTTCTTCAAATCAAGTGTTTGAGGCATTTTAAGTGTCTCCTTAGTGTCATCATCATGGCAATATGCTTTGCTTGATACTTGCGACACTTGCCAAAGCGAGCAATGTTGATGTGTAATACTAACCACCAACAAATATGCCAAGGTTCTAGGGGAATAGAACCCCCGACCTCTTCCATTTTATCCGACGGTTTAACCATTAGGCCAAACCACATGTTTGTTACGGGATCCTCACCAAATTTAGTAATGAAGTTGCCAAATATCCGCGTGGAGGTTGGAGGGACCGAGCCTATATATTGGGCAGAGATCCCAATGCACATGGATTCTAAGGTCTACATGGATATCGAGATGGAACAAATTACAATATAGGTATGGATTTTGAGGTCATATGGATGTCTTGATTTGTGTGCAAAAGTAGAGGTTAAATATGTTGTCTCATAAAGTGTGCCATGAGGTATATTGACAGAAATATAGTCATGTTTATACTCATTTTTCATGAATTTTTGCAAGGATCATGAATTTGAGGTCTAATTTGTGATTTGAAGTCATTTGTAACATTATTATCTCAAATTTTCATTCATGATCATTTAATGCATTGTTTTACATGTTGAAGAGGGTGAAATTGAGCCAGTTCGGAATTTAGTCAACTTAATAGTCAAATTTCTCATAATTTCGTAAGGATTTCAATGGTGAACATATTTTATTGTTTTGAATGATGGAATTAAAGAGAGTCCATTAAATTGGCTTTTATAAGCACATGTTTTCATGATTTTTGATATTTGAGATGGAGAAAACAATTTTCATTGGCTTGAAGGGAACTTAAAGATGAAACAAAAGTATGCTATCTTTATGTAATTTGAGTTATTTTATTTTATGCTGTGTCATCTCACTATTCAACAAGTTAATCATCATTTCATGAGTTTTTGGGTAAAAAACACATCATAATACTACAAACTACCTCAATATGATCAATAAATTATTTTGGATCAAGTTAGATACTTCATGTATATATGTAAAGAAATAAGTGGTGTCTAAGTATTTTTTGATCAGTAAGTATGGAAGGGAATGTTATGATGACCCTTTAAAGGACCACCCAGTAGCAACCCCTGTCCCAAGGGTGACCTACTTACTAGGAAGCCATGTCACTCACCAAGGTGAAACTAGGAAAAAGGTATAAATTCTAATAAGACGTTTCATAATCAAGAAAGGATTCTTTGCAACATGCTCAAATGTTTCAAATATTAAAATGATACTTACCAAGATACCAAAATCGTTACCTCATGAAGCAAGACCTATTGTCTTCTTGGGCCAAGCCAATGTGGTGGATGATCCTCTACTGCTAGTGATGAATAATGGTGTGATAAAAAATAGGAGGGGCCTTGCGGGCTCTGTTGGTCAATCTGTGATCCGGATTATTTTTGGCACGAAATGAGATCACAGATATAATAAAGAAATGCATAGAGATATCGTAGATGTTCAATAATATAACAAAAATGTATCAGAGATGCAACCATAAACACAGATATACAGTAATACACGATTTCTATTAATGAAAGAAATGTACAAAGATTGTAAAAATACAGAGTGAAAGACTCGCTAGAATGGTGGCAGCTTATCTCTGAGAAGAGATGTGACGGCTACTCGCATTCGTAAGAAGATGGTTACAATGAGGCTCTGAAGGCCTTTTTACAATATGCAAGAATTCCAAAAACCTTAGACATCCAAAAACCTAACCCTAGGAGATGAAGTGCCAAAAGTCATGTGGGCCCCGTTTGGGTAAGCTAGTACATCAACTTCTTGGGGTCGTAACTTTTGCATATGATCTCCGTTTTAGGCGTGTGATAGCCCATTGGAAAGGTATCGTCGAGGATATTCATTTTGGGGGGCTCAATATGCCTTTGGCTATCATTGAGGAGCTCTATACCGAAAAATGTTCATTTAGGCCCTCAAAATGGCCTCGAAAGTAAAAACTGCTAAAAATAGTAAATTGCCAAAAATGTCAGAAAACTGTTTTGAGCTAGTTGGAAAAGGTGGGTGGCCACCGATATCCATCTGGATCAATCTGAATCTCAACACTCCATGTCTTCTACCTGTGGGTCTCGAGACATTATATACTTAGTTACCCCTAGCTTGGGGGGTAACACGTATAAAATGTATAAATTTGTTAACTTTAATAACATGCACACATTAAAATAAATTTACCACAATAATACAAAGTTGAAATTCAAAAATTTCTACATATAATAAAAATATTTACTATTACCAAAAAAAACCAATATAGTTGAATAATTTTGTTCCCAACTTTTCAACCATAGTCTAAGATATCAAGTATAATACTTATCTCAAAATTGATAAAGATACAAATATGCATACTATCTTAAAGATAATATCTGTTTTTTTGTATATTAAACACGATATGATTTTTTTTTCCAAAAAATCCTCGTAGGGAAACTCAAGGGATGCTTTCCCATATTCATGGAAAGTATCCCTTGTATACTTTCCAACGTAAACTAGTATGCCTCATTTAAGGAAATTCAAACCAAGCACTTCCCAATACATAAATAACCAAATACCAAGTAACATTAAAAATAGTTGATTGAGACAAGATAATATGAATTTTTACTACAATCCCTAAAACATTATTGGATATAACTAACCAAAATAAGTAAGAAGAATGAGGCTACTAAACTTCTAAGTAGTTGAAACATTGAAGCTTTACATTTCTACTTTCATGTAAGGTTTTATCTTTTTCACTTACTGAATTATTAATATGTATTTTTTTATATTGATAAAACATCCCACGACTTTGATGTTAAGTTAAAGTGGAGACTAAGCAAACCATAATTCTACATAGTGTTTGAGTGTAGCAACAACAAAATAAGGAACATGACAATGGTTGTATTAATTGTCCGTAAAGGCATTGGGTGGTCAATAAGTTTAGGATCATGATGGGGTTCCATCATTGATGTAGACACATATTAGTAGAATTTTCACAAACACATCAATAGTTGTATTCCTCGGATAGATATTTCTAACGGTGTATCAAGCACCCCAAACAAAGATCGTATGAAAAAGTTATGCCCCCAGGAAGTTGACGTATCAACTACCTCCATCGGGGCCTGCAAACCTTTTGGCTTTTCATCTTCCGAGGTTAGGGTTTTGGATTTTCCTTATGTTAAAAAGGCCCTTAGAGCCTCATTGTGATAATCATCTTCTTGTGAATGCGAATAACCATCACATCTCTTCTCAGAGATAAGCTGCCACCATTCTAGTGAGTCTTTCACTCTGTATTTTTACAGTCTCTATACATTTCTTTCATTAATAGAAATAGTGTATTATTGTATCTATGTGTTCATGGTTGCATCTCTGATACATCTATGTTATATTATTGGATATCCACGATATCTCTGTGCATTTATTTATATATCTCTTCTCTCATGTTGTGCCGAAAATAATTTGGATCAGTGGTATCAAAGAAGGCTTCTCTTGATTGTTTTTCAGTGCATGTCCCTGACGAGGTCTGAGTATAGAAAGTTGGGTCTCGAGATTGTCTCTCTTGAGGAAAATCGCTCTCGCATGCCCAAGAAACTCTGCATGGTGGAAGAAAATAAAAACGTCAGAGAAGATGATTCTATCAATTTGTTGCTTGAGCAAGCTCTCACGCGATAAAGAGACGAAATGATGGAGAATTTTTCCCACATCCTTCAATGCCTGCCGATAACAACATGCATATCTTCATCAAGCGACCACTTTGGAAGCACCTCTCCTTTCAAGGTACAAGTTAATTTTGATATTCCTGTATTTGAAGGACAGATAGATGTAGAAGCCCTAGACAAATGGTTAAATATGCTAGAAGGTTATTTCTCTGTTCACAATTTTTCTGACAGAGAAAATATCACCTTCGCACTCCTTAAAGATCTCCCTCATGTCAAACATTGGTGGGAAACTTACTGGGATCAAAGTTCCACAAAGGAGTCTGAAATATATGGGGCCAAGCCCACTTGGTATATTTTTGTGGATGTGGTAAAGGAACAATATTACCCTGTTGGCAACTATGAGGACCAGTACAAGAGATGGACCACACTACGGCAAGAGAGGGGCCAAGAAGTTCTGGATTTCACCAATACCTTGTGCACCAAGCTAGGTATCAAAGACTCTGAATGACATTTGGTTCTGAAATACCTTGGGGCTCTACACAGATACATCCAAACTGAAATGCATTTTTTGGACATCTCATCACTCGATGTTGCTTATCGATATGTTGTTAAAATCGAGCATAAATTTAAGCACTAGAACAAATGGGAGTTCAGGTATACAAATCCACAACAACCAAAGTATGATAAAGACAACCCTAATAAACAGTCTCCCGAAAACCAGTCCAAGCCACAGGAAAAGAAGGGTCACAAGAATACAAAGAAGGACACCGGAAAATGGTGTGATTTCCACAAAAGCCCCTGGCACAACACTGATGATTGTCGCTCAAAACAGTAATTGGTGGTCAAGATCAAAGACAAGGAGCCGAACCTTGATTCAGAATCTGATTCTGAAAATACTGGTAAAAGAAAGATCATTGACATAGATCCCACTGCTATTGTCGCAACCGCAACAATTCAACCAGAAGAACCAATAGATCCTGAAGAGGGGAAGCACCTTTTTCATTCATAGATGTGGGTGAAGGGGACCCCGCTACATTTTATTGTTGATAGAGGAAGCCAGAATAACCTCATCTCAGCAGAGGTCGTCAAATAGTTGGGATTGTCAACAACACCACACCCGCAACCATACAACATTGGGTGGCTTCATGAGGGACGAGATCTCCATGTCAGCCAACAATGTCGATTGTCATACGATATCTAACCCTTCAAGGATTAGGTATTATGTGATGTTTCCCCACTATATGTCTATGATGTTCTCTTGGGCCAACCATATATGTGGTAACACCATGCTGTTTACGAGTCTCAACCCCACAATGTCATTGTTTTTCTGGGGGGTCATCTCTACAGAATACCAGAGGTAGTTCCAACTACTATTCCACCTAAACATTTCTGCAAGGTAGTATCTCATACTCCAAAATTCAACTTCTTCACAATCTTTTCAAAAGGTGAATAGAAGGATACTACAACCACTACAGCCTCGACCCAAGCACCTTCTATCCAACAACAGCAGGTCGACAAGATTGCCACAAAGCACAAAAATTCCTTCTTCAAAAAATCATCTCAGGTAGCCCAACTAGTTGAATAGATTCAACCCTACCAGTAACAAGTTCATGAAAACCTTCAACAAGCTAAGCAACACAACTTCTCCAACAAAGCAAGTATCTCACCAAGATGCAAATTCAACAAATGTTCTTCCCTCTCCCCCAGGCACTCAATGCAATGGAGACCATTTCTTCCCGAGGAGGGAGGATTTATCCAGGTGGATATTGGTGGCCAACCACCTTTTCCAACTGGCTCAAAACAATTTTTTGGCAATTTACTATTTTTAGCATTTTTTTCGGGTCCCAAACTTTTGGGGCCATTTTGAGGCCCTAAACGACGTTTTTTGGGAAAACGAGGTGCAACATGGAAGTTCCCTTGATGTTGCTCACATCAAAAGTTGTATTCCTCGGATGGATCTTTCTAATGGTGTATCGAGTGTCCCAAACGAAGATAGTATGCAAAAGTTACACCCCTGGGAAGTTGACGTATCAACTATCTCCATCGGGGCCCGCAAACCTTTTGGATTTTCATCTTCCAGGGTTAGGGTTTTGTATTTTCCTTATGTTAAAAAGACCCTTAGAGTCTCATTGTAACAATCATCTTCTTGCAAATGCGAGTAGCTGTCACATCTATTCTCAGAGATAAGTTGCCACCATTCTAACGAGTCTTTCACTCTGTATTTTCACAGTCTCTGTACATTTCTTTCATTAATAGAAATAGTGTATTATTGTATCTCTGTGTTTATGGTTGCATCTCTGATATGTTTTTGTTATATTATTGGATATCCGCGATATCTATGTGCATTTATTTATTATGTCTCTACTCTCATTTCGTGTCGAAAATAATCTGGATCAACTAGTGTTATATTTAGATAGGGTGATTTTGTAGTGGAGACTATCAACAAGGATAGGAAAATATTTTTCACATCCAGATGTTCCAAAAAGTTGACCATTTATTACTCTAACTTTCAGATCTACCAATTCCCAAAAATATTCTAGGATGGCATTAATCTTAGCACATGAAAGCATAAAACCAATATTATTTTGTGCATCTAATTCATATACTTTATATCCATATAACTTGATAGAGATAGGAATGATTACTCTAACTTGTATACCTTTGATAACTTTGAGTTTTTCCTGGAGATTCCCATTTGTTGTGATGTCTTCTTTTGGATGATCTTTTGCAGTTTCCTTTTCTACAAGGTTTGTTTCAATTTATTCTTTTGAGTAGGGCTCATTTTGGAGTGTTTTATCATAGGCTATACTTAAGTATTTTTCTGAAGAGTATTCTGATTCTAGCCTAAGCACTTTCAACTTTCAACTTTTATTTTTTAGAAGAAATATCTATAATAAGTTCTCTTAGTTTATGTTGCTTTGTTTTAATGTTTTTTTCTAGGTATTTGGTCTTAGTAGTCCTTTTATATTTCTTTTGTCTATGAACTAGATTGGTAGGTTGGGAAGATGAAGTATTTTTCTCTAGATTAAATAAGGAATTGAGAATAGGAGGGCATTTTCAAGGATATGCAAAAGTAGGATGTGCAATAGGATAAGAATCCACCACGCTTTAGTGTCGGATATTTTGTTTTGAAGGGAATGGAGTTTGGAATGAAGGTATTTCCAGGCTCAATACTCCCAAATAGTAAGGGTAGCTAACTTAGCTTCAATATTCATTGTAGAAGTGGTAATTTTAGATTCACAAACATCGAAGGAAATCATTTTAAGACACAAAAGTCCTTGGAAAATCAAGGGTCAAAGGAGGATGGTTCAAAAATTACACATACCTACTATGAGTCAGAATAATATGGTGAGTAGGAGAAGACTTGGGACAATCAGATTTGGAATCACTGTACTGAAGAACATAGTAGCAATTAACTCAATTTTCTATGTTTGAACATGAATCCCAATGGGTAGGATTCAATTGCTTTCTAAACAATGTAGGTAGTTTTCTAGACTTCTTTGTGTTATTTTTCTTTGGACATTTGTGAGCCCAATGACCTTCGTTTTTATAGATAAAGCATCGATACTCTTAGATGTAGGTGATTGTCTCCTTTTGAAATAAATCTTATTTTTTATTTATTTGAGAATCGTCTTAGAAATGTTTCTTTAGACCCACCTTTGGAGAATTTGAGACAACTACAATTATACTTGCAATACTGATATTGTTTTTTCTTCTTATTTATGCATCCAAACTCAATGTTTTCTTGAAACTAATTACACTGATAGAAGAATTGAACATTTGTACTTTCTTTTTAAGTTACTTGGTTGCATAGTTCTTTGTGAAAGTTTCCTATAGAGTATTTTCAATCTCTAAATGTAAGCTAGCAAGTGAGATTTATTCAATATCAATGTTTTATCTTTCAATTCTTTTCCTGTCAAGTTTTAGAACTATTCTAGGCATGGATGATAAATAGTACCTTATATATAATGGATCACTAGGATTCTTTGTTTTGTACATCGGATGTTGCATGAAACAATTATATTCAAAATGTTGGATTACTGAGAGGGGGGTGAATCAATACTAGAGCCATTTAATCCCTTTTAACCATATAATCCGAGTTTTATATCAATGTAGCATTATCATCCAATAACTATAGAGTAAATAAGCAATGAACAAATGAACAATTATACACATACACAATATACCAGTGTTTTACGTGGAAACCCAAAGTGAGAGAAAACCACATAATGGTTTTTCTTATATTTCTTGAATAATTACATTCATTGGAAGCATCGACTTCCTTTGTTTTCCAGCTGCAATTGGAAGGAGGCTCCAACCCCTTAGTTTTTCAGGCTACAACCTGAGGGAAGCTCCAACTCCCCAATTCTATGGCTACAACTAGAAGGAGGCTACAACCTCCTATATTCTCCAACTACAACTAGAAGGTGGCTACAACCACCTGTCCTTTCCCTGTCCAACCTCCCTGACATATAAGTAGAATGATGGAACCACTTCCACACTATCACTTTAAGATATACTGCTGTAAACCTGTACCAATAAACCTGCACCAAACAACCTATACCAATAAACATGAACCATGCATCAACCATGCATCAACCTGTACCTCAACCTGTAATAAACCTGTACCATAAACAAGTGTATCCAACCATGTACCAAGTATGTCCCAATTATGTATCAACTACTCAACAACTATGACTCATCAAGATGTACCAACATCATCAACTATACACCTCATGTACATGCCAACTCATCAACTACTTGTCTCAACCATGTACCCAACATGTACCTCAACCAAAATCCCTCATCAATTTCATCATCCAAATCTGATTTGTAACTTTGTAATAGACCTGGTGTACATGATCACATACCTTAGAAAGCATCATCAAAAGAATTTATCCTCTCTTGAATTTCGACCTTCTTATTTCACCTTCTCTCTAAAATTCGGCTTAGATATCCTTTGGTTTCCTAGGTCACATGTAGATATTCAATATGATAAAGTGTGATTTAAAATGAAATATTCTTGCCTCTTATTTATACTTTCATGTAGCTTCCTCAAGGGGTTACCTTTTAACCATCTTAACCCACTTTCCTTACTTTAGGGTTAATCAACTTCTAACCACTCGTCCAACTAGTAATTTATCCATTAACTTTATTATTTAAAAAAAATATTTTGTATCCAATTTGACTTATAGTACACTCATCACTTCACTTTACCTCAAGGGGTTACCTTATAACTATCTTAAACCTCTTTCCTTATTTTAGGGCTAACCCACTTCTAACCACTTTTCAACTTAGTAATTTCTCCATTAAATTTATTATTTAAATAATTTATTTTGTATTCACTTTGAATTATAGTACACTCATCACTTCACTTTATTGTTTACCTTATAAAAATATCTTAAACCACTTTGACTACTTTGACCTTTTGGGGCTTCTAGATGACTCATGGGGGTATTCCAACTTCACATGACCATAACTCTCTAACCGTGAGGAGTTATGTGACGTTCCACATACCACTGGAAATGGAATGACATGTACTATCAATATAAAATAGTATTACCTGCAAATATATCAAAACTCATACCATTATCCATAAAAAAAACTTGCGTACATTACCCAAACCTAGGTTCTTCAACTTCCTTCAAGGGTTGACATCAATGGCAACCAACCTTAATCAACAAGCTCCCCCTTTGGAATTGATGGAAACACTTTGATGCAATACTAAAATCATGTCATGAAATACTAAATTTATATCGCTCATGCTCCCCCTACAACTATGCCTCTATCCTCTACATCTGATAAATCTCTCCCCCTTTGCCATCAATGACAAAGGTATTTTTCCATCCAGGGCTGCTCCCCCTAACTGAACTGTCATCTTTATGGTTCTTCCTCGTGTACATCTAAGACATATAAGATAAGAATTCAAAAGCATTCATTTTGGAGTAGAAATAACTATGAGTCTATGGCGAAGATACTCAAAGGCTTCCCGTGGAAGTGGTTTTGTAAATATGTCTGCCACTTGTTTTTTTGTGCCCACATACTCAACTCTGATGATCTTTTCTGCAACCTATTCCTGTAGAAAGTGATACTTGATTGGAATGTGATTCATCTTGGAGTGCATCACTAGGTTCTTTGAGATACTGATGGAGCTTGTATTATCACAATAGATTGGAATGGGCTCATCATACTCAACCTGTATATTTGTCAAAGTTTGTTTCATCCAAAGAACCTATGTATAATGTGATGTTGCTGCAATATACTCTGCCTTAGATGTAGATAAAGATATTGATGATTGTTTCTTGCTTAGCCATGATACTAAACATTCACCCAAGTACAACGCTGCTCCACTGGTGCTTCGTCGGTAATCAATACAACCTGCCCAATTTGCATCTGTGTGGGCAATAAGTGACAGATCCTTTCCTTTTGGATACCATAATACAAACTCTTATGTTCCTTTGAGATATCTAAAAATCCTCTTCACTGCTAATACATGTGATTCCTTTGATGCTGCTTGAAATCATGCCACCTTTCCAACTGCTTGCATTACATCTGGTCTGGAGGTTGTCACATATAGTAGGCTACCAATCATTGATCTATATTTCCTATGATCTGTAGAGTTTGAATCATCATCTTTGCTCAACTTGCAACTAGTTTGCATGGGAGTGATAACTGGTTTGCAATCTTCCATTCCGAACCTCTTTAGCATTTCTCTGATATACTTGGTTTGAGAAATAAAAATTCCTTGGCTTCTTTGATGTATATGAAGTCCCATAAAGAAGGATAGTTTTCCAAGTAATGACATTTCAAATTCATTCTGCATATCTTTTGCAAATTTCTAGCTTAACCTGTTATCATCACTACCAAAAATTATATCATCAACATAAACTTCAATTAATAAAATACTATCTTGACTTACCTTGATGTAGAGGTTTTTGTCTGCGCTTCCTTTTCTGAACCCTTCCTGATGTAGATATTTATCGAGTCTAGAGTACCATTCTCTAGGAGTCTGTTTTAGAACATACAAGGCCTTCTTTAATTTACACACATAATTTGTGTTCTCTGACAAATGAAATCCTTCTAGTTGTTCAATGTAGAATTCTTCTTCAAGTTCCCCATTCAGAAAAGATGATTTTACTTCCATCTGATACACTTTAATATTTTTGGAGCATGCATAAGCTAAAAGGAATCGGATTGCATCCATTCTGGCAACTGGGGCAAGTGTCTCTTCAAAGTCGATTCCTTCAACCCGTGCATATCCTTTACATACCAATATAGCTTTGTTCCTTGTAACCTATCCATCTTCATTCAATTTATTCCTGTATACCCACTTTATTCTAATCACATTCTTATCCTTTGGCCTTGGAAGCAATTCACAAGTGTCATTTTTCTCTATTTGATCCAATTCTTCATCCATGGCCTTATTCCAAAATCCATCCTTGTTGGCCTCTTCAAAACAAGTTGGTTCAATCATAGATGAGAGTGCTAGGTGCGTTTGTTCTAGTGAATGGATTCTTCTTCTAGTCTTAACTCCTACATCTTTGTTTCCAATAATCTGATATGAAGGATTATTCTTCTGTACTCATCTGCTAGGTGTCTTTGTAGCACTTGTTTAAATTTCTCTTTTGCTTCTGTCGGATCCTCTTCATCTTCCCCTTCTACTTCTTTTTCATCTTCTATTTCTTCTTCATAAAGTTGTTCCATTGACTCATTTTCTTCTTCCTTTAATTCTTGTCTACCTTTTTCATCAATTGTTACGTTGATGCTTTCCACAACTTTGTTCAATCTCAAGTTGTAACACTTGAATGCTTTCCTTGTACTTGAGTAACCAACAAGTACTCCTTTGTCCACATGAGAGTCAGACTTTCCCGTTCTTCCATATTCTCTTTTGATGTAGCATTTGCTTCCAAAAACTTTGAAGTGCTTCAGATTTGTTGGTCTTCCTTTCCATAGCTCGTAGGGATTTTTGTTAGTGTTGTTTCTGAGAATTACTTTGTTTTGAATGTGAACTGTTGTATGCACTGCCTATTTCCAAAAAATATCTATCAATTTGGAATCCATTAGCATTGTTTGATCCATTTCCTATACTGTCTTTTTCTTTCTTTCAACAACTCCATTCTGTTCAGGTGTTCTAGAAACGAAGAATTTGCTTTTTATTCCATGACTGTTGCGGTAGTCCATAAATTCCTTTGAAGTGAAATCTCCTCCATTATCAGATCTCAAGCATTTGATTTTTGAATACATTTCATTTTCAACCATTTCCTTGTAGATCTTGAAGTTTTCAAAAGCTTCTGACTTATTCTTGAGAAAACAAACTGCAGTCATTATTGTATAATCATCAACTAATAACATAAAGTATTTCTCACCTTTTGAACCCTTTGTTGTAGTTGGTCCAACTAGATCAGTATGCACAATTTCCAGTGGCCTTGTTGTTGAATATTCTTTTGATTTGAATCTGGTCTTTGTTTGCTTTCCTTGTTGACAATTCTTGCATAAAGTGTTGGTTGGTTTCGTGATCTGAGACATTTCTCTGACTGCTTCTCTTTTGCTGACTTTGACAAGGTTATCAAAATGTATGTGACCCATTCTTGTGTGCCATATCCAACTTTCATATTCCTTTCCTAGACAACACTTTTCATTTCCAATTTCACTTAACACATATATGTTGCTTGAAGTTCTCGCAGCTGTAGCAAACAATTTTCCTAAACCTTCTTTTCTTATCTCGCACTTTTGTGAATCTAAAGTAACATTATGACTTTGGTCACACATTTGACTCACACTTAGAAGATTATGTTTCATATCTTCTACTAGTAGAACATTTTCTGCTTTTGTATTCTTGTTCCCAATTTTGATTGTGCCTTTTCCAATGATTTTAGTTGAATCATAATTTACGAAATAGACTGATCCATATATTTCTTTTTTTAATTTAAGAAACCTATCTCTATTACCTATCGTGTGTTTTGAACAACCATTGTCAACATACCAACCACATTTATTTTGCTTATCTTGTAGAGCGAGTGTGCATTCTTCATTGTTGTACTGATTCGGCTTTCTTATCCATGTCCTTTTCTGAGGTTCTTGTCTGTGATTGTTGTTGTTTTGTTGTGGTTCTCTAGAAGGGATTTTCATTCTTCAATATTTGGCCATGTGTACAAAGTTTTTACACTTGTATCATTCCACTCTAGTGCTTAATGATTCAAACATGTTGTAACTTCTTCTCTGTGTTTCATTAGGCCTTCTTGGATAACCCTTTTGTGTATGACTTTCAAAGTTGTTTATGTTCCTATTGTTAGCTCTACAATTCACATATTTATGTCCAAAATTATTACATGCATAGCATAAAACAAAAAATATATTTTGATACCTAGGAGTTGAAGATCTTCTGAAAGGAGGTGCTCCTATGAATCCTTCTTCTTCCTGAGACCTATATGTTTTTGTCAGTCGTTGATTTTGAAATCTGAATCTTCTAAGTGGAGGAGTGTCCTTGTAATTTTTTCTGTAGACCTTCCTATCTCTTTTGATTGTTTCTGCATATCTTTTTGGATATGTTTCTTGTTCTGTTGTTTTGGAGCTTGATCCCTTTTCTGTCTGATTGTATCCAAGTCTAGACTTGTCATAATTAGGCCTTTGACTGTTGATAATGTCATTCAAAACTTTTGAGTTGTTCTACATATTTTTCTTTTGAAGATCCTTTCTTAATGTGACAATCTCTTCTTCCAAATTTTCAATGATTTTGCCTCTTCCTTCTAGCTATTCATTGAGTGCTTCTTCAATTATTTTATCTTCTTCAATTTGAACCTTCAAATTTGTGATCATTTGTTCTAATTCCTGAGTGTCTTCTTTCTTGTCTAGTTCCTCTTGTAGCTTCTTGTTTTTCATCTTTTCTCTTCTGATAACTTCTATGACACTCAACAATTCCTCTCGGTATTCAACTTATGCCTCTTCAATTTCTTCTTCGACTTCTTTATATTCTTCTCCGGCTTCTTCATATTCCTCTTCGAAGTCTTCTTTATCAGAGTCTTCTACTTCCATGAATAAAACTCTTTCTGTCTCACTATCACTGACTTCATATTCATCTGATGATGAGATGTCTTCTTTGGTGAATCAGATTTTCTTGAAAAAATTCTTTGTGGTTCTTTTGCCTTTATATGTTTGTTTGTTTTTTGAGTAACCTTCATCATTTCTCTTTTTCTTATGAAGACATTTGTTAGCAAAATGACCAATACCATCACAATTAAAAAAAATTAAAGGAAGCTTACCTCTATACCTGTTGTCGGTTCCCTTGTTCAGTATTTTGATCAAGTTGGCCACTTCTTCATCATTTTCCGAGATGTCACTATTGATGCTATGTTCTTTTTCTTGTTTCTTTCCCTTTTGCTTTCATTTTTTGGATGCTTTGAAGGCTGTTTCTTTTACATCTGGATTTTCTTGTTCAATTCTCATTTCATATGCTATGAAGATTCCATGTAGTTCGTCTATTCTTATTGAGTTTAGATCCACTCTTTCTTCCAGTGCTAATATCTTAGGGTCAACTATCATAGGAACAGATCTTTGTACCTTTCGAACAATTACAAATTCTTGAATTTATTCTCCCAATCCCATGATTTCATTTACTGTTTCATTGACTCGTAAGAAGTAAGCTGCAATATTATCATCTTCCTTCATCTTTAGTTGTTCGAATTGGACTCTGTAAGTTTGAAGCTTTGATGCTTTGACTTTTGAATCTCCATAAATATTTCGAAGTTTGTCCAAATATCTTTAGTGGATTTACAATGTGCAACTTTGGTGAATACCGTTTCACCAAGACCATTCAAAAGTGCATTTGTGGCTTTGGAATTATTCTAACTGAGTTTCACTGCTTTGTCATTTGTTGGCAAAACTGTTGGTACTGTGTATCTATCTACAATTGATTGCCAAATTTCAAATCCCTGTGCCTGTATATATTTCTTCATCCTTATTCTCCAAAATGCATATTTTTGTCCAACAAACTATGGTATTCCATTTTTATACAAGTTGTTTCTCTCCATGATCTACCTTTCAGTGGTTAAACTGATTTTTGAAGGAACTTGCTCTGATACCAATTGTTGGATTACTGAGAGGGGGGGTGAATCAGTAATAGAGAAATTTAATCCCTTTTAACCATATAATCCAAGTGTTATATCAATGTAGCATTATCATCCAATAACTGCAGAGTGAATAACAAATGGACAAATGAACAATCATACACATACACAGTACACCAATGTTTTATGTGGAAACCCAAAGCAGGAAAAAACCACAGAATGATTTTTCTTATATGTCTTGAAGAATTACATTCATTGGAAGCACCAAATTCCTTTGTTTTCTAGCTCCAACTGGAAGGAGGCTCCAACCCCCTAGTTTCTCAGGATACAACCTGAGGGAATCTCCAACTCCCCAATTATTTGGCTACAAACAGAAGGAGGCTACAACCCCCTATGTTCTCCAGCTACAACCAGAAGGTAGCTACAACCACATGTCCTTGCCTCGTCCAACCGCCTTGACGTATAAGTAGAATGATGGAACCATTGTCACACTATCACTTTGAGATATACTACTATAAACCTATACCAATAAACCTGCACCAAACAACCTGTACCAATAAACCTGAACCATGCATCAACCTGTACCTCAACCTGTACCATAAACAAGTGCATCAACCATGCACCAACCTGTACCATAAACAAGTGCATCCAACCATGTACCAAGTATGTACCAATCATGTATCAACTACTCATCAACTATGACTCATCAAGATGTACCAACATCATCAACTATACACCTCATGTATGTGCCAACTCATCAACTACTTGTCTCAAACATGTACCCAACATGTACCTCAACCAAAATCCCTCATCAATTTCATCACCCAAATCTGATTTGTAACTTTGTAATAGTTCTGGTGTATATGATCACATACCTTAGAAATTTCATCAAAAGAATTTATCCTCCCTTGAATTCCGACCTTATTTACTTCACCTTCTCTCTGAAATTCGTCTTAGATATCCTTTGGTTACCTCAGTCACCTGTAGATATTCAATATTCTCAAGTGTGACTTAAAATGAGAGAGCCTTGACTTGTATTTATAATTTCATGTAGCTTCCTCAAGGGGTTACCTTTTAACCATCTTAACCCACTTTCCTTATTTTAGGGGTAACCAACTTATAACCATTTGTCCAATTTGACTTATAGTATCCACTTTGACTTATAGTACACTCATCACTTCACTTTACCTCAAGGGGTTACCTTCTAACCATCTTAAACCACTTTCCTTATTTTAGGGCTAACCCACTTCTAACCACTTGTCAACTTAGTAATTTCCCCATTAAATTTATTATTTAAATAATTTCTTTTGTATTCACTTTGAATTATAGTACACTCATCACTTCACTTTATTATTTACCTTCTAAAAATATCTTAAACCACTTTGACTACTTTGACCTTTTCGGGCTTCTAGATGACTCATGATGGTTCTCCAATTTCACATGGCCATAACTCTCTAACCATGAGGAGTTATGTGACATTCCACATACCACTAGAAATGGAATGACATATACTATCCATATAGAATAGTATTACCTGCAAATATATCAAAAATTGTACTGTTATCCATCAAACAAACTTGGGTCCATTACCCAAACCTATGTTCTCCAACTTCCTTCAAGTGTTGACATCAATGAAAACCAAACTTAATCAACACAAACATCATTGACAAATCAAAAAATCATTGGGAGAAAAACATGTCAGCATATTGTTCGACATTGTCTTCTACTTTCCCATTGAATTCTAGTGAAACTATTTTAATCAAATCTTGTACTAGGTTTGATCATTGATGATGTTTATTCTTTCATTTTCATATAATTCGGCCCACCAATTTTCTAACTGGCCTATAAATCCCCAATTAATTCTAAGGGATAATTCTAAATAGCTAATATTAATGCCTTTTCAAATTTTTCCTATCCTTCCCATCCTTCCCATGCATTCGATGCCTCTTGATTGCCTGCTAGACTTTTGGAATTAAAATTTGTGATAGGACTAGGGCCTCCAATAGAGGTAAGAAATAAATAGGAAGGGCTATCAGAAGGGTCGAAAGGAACTTTATTTCTTTGTCTCTGTATCTCATGCCATCTATGCCATGCTCTTGTCCCTGGGATAGGATATGGAGGAGGCTTATCAAAGAATATTTGATGTATCTTCTTTTCCTTTTCAAGCTCTCTTCTTCTATGAAATGATTCCTCCATGTCTTGAAGATTTACAATTTTTCCTTAAGGTACATATAGGATCTCAATATTTAGCCTCTTGATATTTTCTACAAATTCTTGTAGAAAAAAATGAATATCCTATTCGTTTTTTAGTTTATCCTTTTCTTGAGTCTTTTCTTGTAAGTATTGGAAGTAATCCTTTTCTATAGAATTATTTGGTTGTAGAAATTTCATGACTCTATCCTTTTCCTTTTTATATTTTTGTAAGGGAAATATTGGGGGCATGCTGACAAGGATCATAAAAGAAAGGAGGTTGGTGTTTAGGAGTAAAAATATATTTTACATCATTTAAAAATTTAATTAAGGAATGGAGTTTGGCATTTTGAGCCGCCTTATTTTTTATTATTACAAAATGAGATAGATCACTAAATGACGATATCTTGGATAGGGTTGAGTTATATGACTAAGATTAAAGAAAGATACTCACAATAACACAATATGATATTATTAATGAAAAAACTAGTGCATTTATTACAAAGGATTTTACCTCCTTATATATCATTGTTCACTAAGCAAATCATTCCCAGTTATGAATGTGGGATAGACTGCTTTACACAAAAAGTCAACAATAACATATTCTAGAGCCACAATGTGACTTTATTACATACTAAACCCTATATCATAACACCCACTCTTATGGATTATACTATTGTTAGTTTCCTATAAATAGGTTGTTAGGGTTTGAGTTAAAAACATATGATAAGGAAAAGTCATGCCTTGGTCTGATAAATACCGTGGATTTGTTTTTCTTACGTTATGAGTCAATGGGTTTGTGATTGATAAATGTGTTTATAAAAGGTCATAAAATAAAGTTCGAGTCATGAAACATGTGGTCTTGATGCCAAAATATATGGGTTGTTGTTACGAGGGAAAAACTCTCTATGGCCAAGGTAAACCACAACAGATAGGTATGACTGCAGAAATCTACTCAATTCCAACATATGCTATATAAACCAATGTGCAAGTGAGATAAGAAAGTATCCTACCTCGTTCCAATGTTTGACGATGTTCCACTGTTGAGTACTTTGACCCAAATCTTTGTACTTGCAACAAGTTCTCAACAAACAAGAAGAGAAAGTATATAGTGATAATATAAAGGGGTTAGCACATTAGATAGCATAATACATTAATAAACATTACAAATATTCCCATGGATTATAATCATATATTTGAATGATACCAATTGGATGGGAAAGGAGTATTTCTATTAATAAATGATCAGGAGAAGCGAAAACATTACAAACTTCCGTGTCGACATGGTTCGAAACCAAGAAAACAAGTTCCTTCCAACTGGGCCTCCACCACTTCAATCCTCCACCAAAGGCAAGCTCATAGAAAAGAGACAATGAGGTTCTCTCAACAATACGAAAAGAGCTTGGGGGATGAACACTGTGTTCAGACTTGAGGGACAAATGGATGCAGATTCAATATAAAGTAATTTCTCCCGAGTAACTTTGCTCTCAAAGTTGAATGATTTCTCCTTCTTTCCATAGATTAGAATTGTGTTCTTATAGCCTTCAAAATGCAACTGAAGGGTCGAGTCGGAATGTTTCCAGTATATGGAAGGCCAAGGATCAGAGATCTCCTATCGTGACATGGAAACCCAACTTCATTTTTGTATTTTCTGGCACAAATCCCGAAGTACGTGGGCTGTAGTGGAGAAACCTGCATATATGCATGGTGTATAGTAGATAGGGTGCATATATGTGTAAAACTATGTATTTTAGCTCTAGATTCATAAAAAAAGGATGACAAGTCAGCATAGGGAAATGGAAAAAGTCCCTCTGTGCAAGATAACAATGTTGAGGTAAATCTTGCTATAACATATGCCCCCCAATGTGTGAGATCAGAGGAGTATCTGCGATGGCCGAAATACATTATAAATAACCTAGTAGTGGAGTGGTGTAAACCCAACTAGAAAGACTAGTTGCTCATTACATTCTATTTTGACTTTACATACATGGTTTCCAATAGAATACAATGCAGATCCATGTGGAAAATATACCAAATAAGTGTCCATGGCCATGAATTGGAAAATACAAATGCGGTTATATGCCAAAAGCTATCATAATCACGAACAAGGCCCAGTAGAACCAATCTCAAAACCAATCTGAATATATTTGTATACGATGGAGTATAATATGATGTCCCATGATTACTGTAGTTAAATAGGTGTTGGTCCAATGAAAAGGAAGCAACAACTTAGGAAATCTACGACCACATAGTGATGTCTTCAAGTCTTCTACACATCCGCCAAAGGTGCAAGTCCACATCATGTGAATAAAGGAATTGAGGTCAAACACAATGAGACATCATTTGATTATCGATCATTGAAGTATACCGTTAACAAATGCGAGACAACCTACCAATAATGAAAGTAGGTATCAAGGCACCGAGCACATTCCTACAAGTGTGAATAAAGGAGTCGATGTCGAACACCTGAGGAATCCATTGATCAGGAGACATTGATGTATTCCCATCTGTCAATGGTGAGAGAGCCTGCCACTAATGACTTCAAGTCTCAAGGTACTCATAAAAATCTAGGTCTCATATCCAGAATAAATAAGCTGAAGTCGATAGAAAGAGACCCACTGAAAGGAGAGCATTAAGGCATCTCTCATCAATCAACATGAGGAACAAAGCAGGAGCTTCTGTTACAGGTATGAACTAACTGAGAGGGGGGGGGTGAATCAGTTAGTGTAGATTATTAACAATTTACTCTCATTTTTCACTTTGAATCATTAATCTTAGTGGCAGTGAGTCTTTACTGTGAAATTCAGAGTTATAAACATAAA
>ML789734.1:585379-603395 GCA_009831015.1 Picea engelmannii
CGTTTCAACATCTGAGATTCAGCATTTGTGTTTCAGCATCTACATCTGAGATTCAACATCTGTGTTCACCATACACAATCGATTGCCATCAATGACAACCTTGATCATCTGCGTCATCTCTGCTGTAGCCATATTTCCAACAGCTTCATAATTTGGTGCAAATCGGATGAAGAATATGTTCAAAAACCAATGACCCTATGCATCTTTCACGTGTGCCAAATACAAGTGGTACATGAAAAATACCCTCCGAATAGCATCCAATGATGAAAACTGCTGACAAAGGTGAGGAAACCACCAATCAGGCTAATGGCATTCAAGACACTGCATGAATCCCAAAGTGTGAATAGATGTCTTGTCGTCGAACACAAGGGAAACCACCTAGTCCACGACCAATGATGAAATGTCGACTACTGGGTTCAAGGTGACCTACCAATGATGAAAGTAGGTCCAGGGTGCATGATAAGACCATAGTATCATGTGATTCTAAGATAAATTGAGGGTATGGCCGACATGCAAAGTCAATATTTCTGAGGAATGGCCGAAACATGTTGATAG
Source organism: Picea engelmannii (assembly GCA_009831015.1). Lineage (NCBI taxonomy): Eukaryota > Viridiplantae > Streptophyta > Pinopsida > Pinales > Pinaceae > Picea > Picea engelmannii. The sequence continues at coordinate 585,935 of ML789734.1, forward strand.
ACTTCCTTTGAACAAGAGCATGAGACATATGGTAGACTCCGACATCATAGACTTAATGATGTAACTATTTGATGCAGGAGGCATAAAGAATGTTCTCTATAGGGACTGAAAGAGTAACTAGTCGATAGAGAAAAACTTTGTAATGAGATCAACTTCCTAAGGCCATGCTTAACCAAAAATTATGATGACACAAGGACTCAATAATTTTGTGCTCTATTCAAAGGTGACATGACTATTGCCATATATAATATGGTACTCCCTTCCCTCCGGTATTTTTTTATTTTTTTATAACAAATGAATGCTATGATACAAAGGAGGAAACAAGTGTGGAAAATAAGAAAAACTAGTTCTAGCAATGGAACGTACCTATGCTCAATGCAAGAAAATGCATGCAGGAGATGGAAACTCGGGGTGATGTTCCCTCCAGGGTATAGGGTGGTAAATTGTGAAGGATATAAACAAGGCTCTAGGCAACAGTTTATAACGCAAATCGAGAACCGACTAAATGCTTAATACTACAAGTGAGGGCATGAGATGCAATCACAACTTAACGCAAAAAAATGTCCTTTTTTTATGTCTTTTAGTCTACCTGGTGTGAAAAAGGGATAAACTTGTGCCAAATAGATGTCTTTTCAAATCCAATTTACAAGTGTGAAAAAGACAAGTTCACTCGACGATCTTTTCTATTTTTGGTAACGAGTCGGAAAAGAGCTTAACTAAGACTCGTGACCTTTCAAATCCAATTTTAACGAGTGTGAAAGGGACAAATCACTCGACAATATTTTCAGTTTTTAGACGAGTCAGAAAATATCTTAACTAAGACTCGTTATGCTATTCTAATCAACATGTAAAGGGGGAGTCAAAGGCTCTCATACCAATCTTCTGTGGAAGGTCAGTATCTTACAGATAGCTGACAAAAGCTTGGGAAAACACAAAGCTCTCCAAGTTGAGGAGGAGAAAGTGCTAATGGAGTATATTGTCTCCGTGATGGTTCGAATAATATCTCTTAATGGAAAAGACATAGGTGGGGGTATGGGATTCCCCATCAGGTCATCCCAATCGAAGGGAACCTCATCAGGACTTGCAGGGAGAGCATTCGGGGGAAGAATAAATCTCTCTCATTCAGAAGGAGTAGGATTAGGAATGTTGATGACATGAATGAAGGTTGCATAGCCCTTTACAAGGAGAGTGGGATTGACCAGATATTGCAATGGTATGAACCCCTCTTCAATTCTAGGTTGAAGAGGATGCATGACAATAGGGATAGGGGACACATCACCCTCTACAACGGGGGTGAGGTCGAGAGAAGAAAGCACCGTGTCGATTGAAGGAGGGACAAGGTGCGGGGAAACCACAAATGTCTTAGAATCTAACGGGCCCTTGGGAGAGATCCATGCTTCTGGTATCTTGGCAATAGATGGACACAAACGCGTAAGATGACTTCCTTCACAAGTTATGCAAAGGAATTTAGGCTTACGTCTGAGACATCTAGGCCTCTAAATGCCCCCAAAGTTGTTTACAATGGCTGGTGACATGATCTCATCATGACTGGTAGAGGTAAGAGAGTCTTCTCCTATATGATGAATAGAGGTCAGAGATGTGACATGGTTGTGATTCGGGGTGAATAGGATGGTTCCCCCAACATAATTGGCAGAGGTTGGGTGCGAGCTGTTGACATAATTTGTAGAAAATGTTGACCCATCTCCGATGTGACTGACAGAGGTCGATGATGGACCACCAGTATGACTGAAAGTGACTGAGCTAACGGTAGATTGTGGGATTTGATGCCAAGGTCTGGGGAAAGATTGGTTTTGTAACATTGCAAGCCAGGAAGGATCCTGGTGTACTCCCTGTCCCTGCCCAGAAAGGTGGTGGCTTACGCCAAAATGTTCCGAAGAGGTTTGGATGGGAATCATCACAGAGGTCTGCGAAGAGACCGAGGTAGGATACGAATTATTCGAGTGATGATATATGTTTCCCCCTTGTGAAGGGTTCCCATAGAGAGGGTAGCCCGAATCGTAAAATTGATTTTCCCCTTACGAAATACCTGGAGGTACTTGAGGGCCTGTCATGGAAAAAGTGTTCGACGAAACTGACATGGCAGACAAAAGATACATGGATGGGGTGTAATAAGTGGGATAAGAACCCATCTGAGCATTGGTTCCTCGAAGATCATATCTAGCATTGGATCCATAAGGGGGAAGGTTCCAACCTCGCCGGGGACATGACTCATATCAAATGAAGAAGTAGGCATCGGAGCCATGGTGCCCCCTGATCCAATCCTAGGATTCATATACGTGCACTAAGGAGAGGATTGCATGGGTGAAGGCATATCAACATAAAAATTACTAGAGACCCAAGGTGCAGACTGAGTGTTATAGTTCTGCAAACCATTGTGAAAAGCAGAAGGATCTGTCCCCATGAAATGAGTAGGTATTGTTATCCATAATTTTGGTCGTCATGATGATGTGATGATGATGGTGAACTCAGGCTCTTCATTAGAACTTTATCCTAAGAAAAAGTTACCTTTATCTCTTTCTAGAAATCACAGTTTTGAGGAAGGTTCGTAGGCTGTCAATACATTTGCCTGCGAGAATGCATGATTCTCGCAGGCTTCCTTCAGCCAGGGTGCGAGAATTTTGCACTGTGCTTAACTGTTAGGGTGCGAACTATTTCTAAAGAAGGAAAAAAGATAAATTCTCGAATCTTCTAGAAGGGAATCTTCTAAAAGGATGAGATGGCATTCGAATGGTTATCTAAGTACTGGATTTACTAATATCTTGGGATCATTCCTATCCAAGTAACTAATTCATTCTCTCCTATATATTGAGGGGAATGCTCATGGAAAAGGTTAGAAGCAAACTAGCAAGAGATTTATTGGAGAATTAGTGGAAGATTGTGTGAAGGACTGATGCTACATCAGCTAAGGAACTCCAACAAGGTTATCAAAAGTGGTTGATCTTCTTCATGCAAGTGAGCAAGTGTGCGTGTCAGAGCTAAGGGCCATCGAAAGGAGGTTTGCAACATCAAGGCTCAGGTTGTAATCTTTTCTTTCAATCAATATAATACAGTAATATGTCCCTTTCCCATAAAGCTAATGTCACTTTATTGTATAACTCCTTGATCATATACATAGATTAATTACTGAATATATAGAGTTTTCTTCACTTCGATTGGTTTGTTTTGTTGTGGTATTGATGACGCAAGAGCATTGGAGCGAAGCTTGGAACAACAAAGACCCAAGGAAGCGATCATAAGGTATGCTCATGATTCTTGCCTCCTAGTTCATTCAACAGTTGAAATCTCGGGAAAGAGTATTATTCTGTCTTTCTTTGTTCTAGATCCAGGTGGATCTAGGGAGATCGATTTGTGTCCGCACTTATGGATTTATCCAATAACAAAATTGGCAACTCCATTGGGGATCAATCCCTTTTTTATTTATGGTATTTTGCATTTTGCTGTGGCCATTTGCTCTAGTTTCATTTTTCTCCTGTCTTATCAGTCTCTGAGTCTTCAGGATATCTTGAGAGACCTTCTGGGTCCAGAAGCCTTTGTCAATTTTGCTTTCGTTTTCAAAATTTTTGTCATCTTCAGGAGTTCTCGCACTGTGTTTAACTGCAGCCTGCGAGAATCAGTCAGGTTCTCACCCTGCTCATAGGGTTCAGTGCGAGTACCTCGCACTTTGCTAAAAGGTTGCCTACAAGAATCATAGATTCTCGCACTGTGTAACACTGCTTGCCTACGAGCAAGATTTTTGAAAATTTTGAAATTGAGTTTTGGTTTTTCTAACTGCTCAGATCAGTTGAATTACCTCTTTTGGGTTTGTTGGATCATTGATTGATAGGTTTCTTGCTTTAGTTTGCATGCTTGAACAATTTTAGGGTTTCAAGGTTTTTCTTGTCCTTTGTAGCTTGACTTTCGTTTCTTGACTCTTATTGGCAATTTCATTCTCTCTAACTTCAAGAGCTGAGTGTGTTTGATTGGTTGAGAACCAGTGATTGGTTGAGAGTTAAGTGTTTGGTGTTTCTCATTTGCTTGTTGGTTCGAAAGAACATTTTCGTTTGCATTGAGAAGACTAATTGGTTTGCTCTTTGTTTTTGCTTTCATTGAAAGAGTTGATTGGGTTGTTATTGTTTGATTCTTTATGATTTGATTTTATGCTTTCTCATTGATATAATGAGAATTCTTTTTGGAAAGTGAATAATAATCTTTTCTTTCAAAAAACATGGTTTTTGTCTTTTAGAAAACATTGAAAAATCAAATTTTAGAGTTTGTTGGAGTATTTGAAAAAGACATATAGTGATTGTCCTTTGATGAATGATTGTTTGCATTTGACATTTGAAAGGAAATTGTGCATTGCTTTGTAGTACAAGGTTGATTTGGAAAATTTTCTCTCTCTCCCATAAATAGGATTCATGGAATGAAAAGTGTTATGTTTCATTATTATCCTTGCATTATTTGGGTCAGAGTCATACAACATGAGTTTCACTTCCGTTACCTTTGAGTAAACAACATCTCTTAAAAACATTGCGTAATCTTAAAATTTATCTAGTAACTCTTTTCTAGGGCTCTTTACACCAACATTTATCTAGGCTAGTGCTTTGGAGTAGGAAGAGAGAGACACTCTCCAAAATCTCAAAACACACAATAATATCTTGAGTTAGGGAGTGTTAAATTCCATTTGCAACATATTGTCCTGGGAATCCCTTCTAACACAAGGGTCAAGCACTAGGTCGCATTGGTGTTGGTAGAGTTATTAACCCTGCTTTGTTGACATCAGTGTAGAGATTGCACGTATTACGGGGATCACTCGGAGGTATACCCACAATGATGAGTGGAATCCTTTTGAGTTGATTTCAGGGCTAGATACCCTGCCCTTGTGTGTGGATCAGACTGACGACTGTTCCCCCAAGCTTTACTGTTGTTGGTGGTGACCTTAGTGGCCTATCTCTCTAGGTTCTTACCCAAGGTGACTGTGAAGGGGAAATTCTTCACGGTACCTAGAATCGATGTTGATCAAACTCACTCGGGCTCCTTGGAGGGTATACCCACGATTATGTGTGAGAGCTTGCACCAGGGTGTAAGTCCGTTAAGCAAGTCATCAATGTAAATTTTTCACCTTAGCCCCACCCCTTCTCGTCTCGTTATTGTGACGTTGGATTTCATCACCAACTAGTGGCTTCAAAATTAGAAGGAATTGTTTGTTTGGTGATTTCTTCCTAGATTTTGTTTACTAGCGCGTGTTGTTTATTGCTCGAAGTTGACCATAGGATTTTCTTCACGGAGCTTGTCACTCATCTACAATTTCTCCCCCACATCGTTCACGTAGGATGCAGGGTTTATCTCCAGAGCATATGGATGAATCACAACCCTTGCCTACCACTACTCCTGAGGATTCTCCTCAGCATGGTGAAGCCACAATTGTCACCACACCACAGGTAGAGCGTACTGATTCTCTAGAAGATTTTCGAATTACTAATACTAGAGAAGACTATCACATTCGCCGTGGTGAACGACCTTTTGTGCGAGTAAATTCTTCTGGTGACGTAGTTGTTACTTCTTCTGAATCACCCGTTGGGCCCTTTCCCGGTGAAGAAGGCCAAGATCCTTTTTGGTCAGCCGACGTCCGCAGGCCGCTCTTTAGTCCTGAGTCACCTGTTGTCTCCAAAATTAACCCGCCAGTGTTACCTGAGACATAGACGGTACCAGTAAATACTCCTTATCACTTTACTCTCCTCGACGAGATGGCCCATCTTGCGATTACTACGAGTGTCCCAATTGGGTTCACTACATCTGGTCTTCCTCCTATAAACACCCAACGAACACACCATGTTACTCCAACACTACCACCCGGCTACCATACGTTGAATTCTTTGTTGAATGCTTCCAATAAAACACCTCCGCAAACCCCTTCTGGTACTCCCGGTGGTCCTTCTATTCATAGGCACCCTATTCCCAGTTTTATTCCGACACTCCCTCAGTTTCCTTCTGGTAATCCTAATCCTAGTGGCACTATCCTGACTGTTGCACCAAACTTGCAGATTCTTGTTGGTGGACAGGGTGGTACGGTTCCTTTTCCTTTTCCCGGACACAACACAGTTACTACGCAACCTACGGTTGGCACACAACTTTCGGGTGGAACTATTACTACGATAGGGGGACCAAACTCAGCTTTTGGACAAAATATACCTCCTGGATTGGCCCAGTATTGGAATCAGCTTCTACAAAACTTTCCTCAAAATGATGGGGGGAAACAACCCGCCCCTACTATCGGCCAACCTTATCCAGGTATACCTAATCCTATTTGGGGTCAAGGTCAAACTACTCAACCCCAGGTCCCTACTCAAACTAAAGGTTACAATCCTTGGGGCTACTATCCTATCAGGCCACCACCGAATCAACTAGGGTCTTCCCTCTAAGGACAGTCTGCTTATGGTCCTACTGGTTTGCCGACAGGGCTTCCACCCCAAAGCCATCAGTACCCGCAAGTAAACCGACAATTACCTTTTCTTGCTACCTTGGATTTGCCAGATTTGTCTAGGATTCTAAATGATCCTATTCGTCACTCTCCCCAATGGCCTGCTATTCCTGCTAAGCTTCCATTGGATATTCTGAAATTCGATGGCAAGGCAGGAGAGGACCCAAATAATCATGTTATGAATTTTCACTTATGGTCTTCGTCTAACTCGTTGATGGATGACTTCATTCGTCTACGTCTTTTTCAACAAACCCTTACCGGTTCTGCTGCGAAGTGGTATATTGAATTACCACGAGGTTTCTTTTCTGATTTCAACACCCTAGCTATGGCTTTTCTTACACATTACCAGTTATCGATCCCTTATGATACTGGGACTGATATTTTGACTTCCTTCAAACAAACTAAGGGCACTCATATATCGGATCATATCCATGAGTGGAGAAGGAGACAACGTCTCATTAAACTTGAACTCCCTGATCAGTTACTGGAAGAATGGTTTATGAAATCTTTCATGAACGAAATTGGTAAAGACATTGCTATGGGTGGTGTTGTTATAGAGGAGTAGGCTATAAGTCATGCTCAATATCTTGATCTCATTTATTCACAAACAGGAACACTTTACGATTTGCTACCTGAATTACCTCGTCCTGGTACTTCCATCACTTCAACTGCTCCATCTGCCTTGCATGCAGCTGATGGTGTGATTGGCACTGCTCATACCCACTCACATTCTATTTCAACTACAACCCCTAAATCCAATTCTTCTAATGTTCAAAATGCTCCGTCTCCTGCCGCTTCCACCGGTAAAACTTCTGAGGTGAACGTTGTTCAATCTACACCGACCGATAAAAATAAATCAAAGAAAGGGAGATGCAAGAATAAGGAGAGTAAAAATAATAATCAAACTGAGCAAACTAAAACCCCTCCTGTTGAAGATCGGGATAAGCACAAACCTCGCTACCCTTGCCTTATCTGTGGTGACGATCACTACACGAAAGATTGTCCTTGACGTGCCGAAGTTATTAAGTTCCTTCAAGGAATGTCGAAACCCTCTATGCCGACAGTCTTATCACAACCCTTCCCGTCTCAACAACAGGCTCAGTTGGTTATCCATGAACAACCATCTACTTCTACAACATCATATGTTTTGATGTGTACTGATGATTCTAAGAAAAATAATGTTGCACTCACAACTAGAGCCAAAGACTATACTTCATCTAAGGAGAAGGTTGACGATTTACCTCCTGATTTGGTATAGCCCTCTCCACCGACTCCACCTACGAATGGTCCTCTTCATCTCGAACGACCGAGCCTTGATACAGTTCTTCGACCACCCCCAAAAGGTGTCATTAAGAAATTGGCCTTCAATCCTCATGGTCGTGCAACCCAAAACTATAGCATTGTCGAAGATCTGGCCCAAGCACCTTCAACGATGTCTTCCCTTGAAGTCCTTCAGTCTTGTCCTGCACAACGAAGGGTTCTGTTAAAAGCTATAGGTGGAATTGATCCTACAGATACGAATTTAATAGTCTTTGACTTGGAAGATCATATTCCAAGGTTTCCCCCTCAACTTGCGTTTCAGATACAAGTTGTTGGCGCCGATAAGAATATTTGTCGAACTGTTATCGATGAGGGTGCCTCTACGTGTGTAATGTCTTTTGCTTGTTGGAAAGCCATTGGCTCTCCTCCTTTAAATGAATCACAAAATACTTTGAAAGCCTTCAATGGCTCTGGTTTTAAGCCTTACGGTGTTCCTCCATCGTTGCTTGTTACTCTAGAAGGTAAGACAGTCCAAGTTGAAGTGGAAGTTTTTGATGCTCCCATGGATTATAATCTTCTACTTGGACATAGCTGGATAGATTCTATGCGCGTTGTTGTGTCAACACTTTACTGTGTCGTACGGTTTCCTCATCAGGGAAAAGTTGTTACAGTTGATCAAATTGCCTTCTTTAATTCTGATACTCGTACTGGAAACGTTCCATTTATAGCTAAAACCCCACCGGGTTACGAGAATGTTGGTGTAGGCCTTTTAAAAGACTCTTCGTTAATGGGTACTTTCCCCATACCACCACCACCCGATATTCCACGCTCGTCAGTTGCTTCTATTAATATGATCTCCGCTGTACGTCATGAACTTCCTGTGTCTTCTGACCCTTGGATAGTCCCTGACCCAGGAGATCATACTCATTTCGGTGACGTCATGCCGTTAAGTCTGGTTGAGTCTGCTTATCAAGCCATTCAATCAGCAACCCTTTCTACACCCTCTCTTGAAAATTTGTCTCCCGATCCTTTCCGTGTCATCTTTCCCACTGACGATATTATCATGTCCATCATGGAGGACACCCCTTGGGACGATGGGCATCATCATTCCATACTCTTTCTGGAACAACATACTCTTGAGAACTACCAACGGATTTCGATTCTATCAACCCTTGTTGTCATATCGACCATTCCCAGGTCTGCACATGATGTGTTTGCTAAAGGGAACCTCAGTAATATCTCTCCCACGATTCCCATTGATATATCAGTTAAACCTGAGATAGTTGAAAATGTTCATATTGGAGCTTCGTGTTCTCCAGATGAAATTGTTACCTACACATCTTTGTTTAAAGAATTTTGTGACATCTTTGCCTGAAGTTACGAAGAGATGCCAAGTATCGACCCTGCAATTGTTGTGCATGAGATAAAGACATAGCCCGGAGCTAAACCAGTTCGGTAGCGCCTTTGTCCTATTCATCCACGTAAAGCGACAACTATCAAACTCTAAGTTGAAAAACTTCTCAAATCCATTTTTATTTATCCCATGGCTCTGACAGAATGGGTTTCCACCCATGTATTGATTGATAAAAAAAGGTGGTAGTATATGTGTTTGTGTTGATTATTGGGATATTAACAAAGCCTATCCAAAGGACAACTTTCCAACCCCTTTCGTCGACCAGATCGTCGATGACTGTGCTGGCAGTGAAATTTTTTCTCTCATGGATGGTTTCTCCGGCTATAATCAAATTAACATCGCTCCTGAGGACCAACATAAAACGACTTTTATTTGTCCTTGGGGTACTTTCGCCTATAGGAAACTTCCCTTTGGTCTTAAAAACGCGGGCGCAACGTTTCAATGTGCTATGTCTTATGCGTTTCATGATATAAAGCATATCGTTCAACCTTATTTGGATGATTTGCTAGCTCATTCTTTACGCTGATTCAATCACCCCAATCATCTCCGAGCAATTTTCGTTCGTTGTCGGTTCTATCGCATTCGCTTAAATCCTCATAAATGCGTCTTTTGTGTAGAGTCCGATCGTCTTCTAGGTTTCATTGTTTCACGTCAAGGGATCTAGGTAGATCCTATTAAGGTTGAGGCGATTCTTAATGTCCCTCCTCCTTCTTCACTGCGCTAGTTGTAAATTTTGCAGGGGAAAGCAAACTTTCTTCGTCGTTTCATCCCTAATTATGCCAAGATTACTCGTGGTTTTACACGACTACTAAAGAAAGGTTCAGAGTTTGTCTAGGATACTGTTGCCAACAATGCGTTTGAGGCTTTGAAGTTGTCCCTCACGAGAGCTTCGCTTCTCTTTCCTCCTGATTATAGTCGTGATTACTTTCTTTATCTTGCTGCCTCCAAGTATACTATTGGCATGGTTCTCGTTCAAGAGGATGATGCACATGATGAACATGTTATTTATCACTTGATTCGAAGTCTCACATCAACTGAAATCAAGTATCAACAAGTTGAAAAACTGGCTTTGGCTGATGTTCAAGCAGTTCAACGTTTTCGCCATTATATTCTCTTAAGGAAAACTACAGTGATTTCACATTGCAACCCTATGCAACATATTTTGACACGTCAATTTCTAGGGGGCAAGTACTCCAAATGGATTGTCATACTCCAGGAGTTTGACTTGGAATTTGATCGTGCCACGTCTAAGAAATCCTTAGTTTTTGCTGAGTTAATATGCGATTTTCCCCACTCTGCCACGGAAAATGTAGCAGTCGATTCATTACCTGATGAATCGTTTTTCCTTATCAACACTAATGATATTTGGTATGGAGATATCATTATATATCTCCAAACCTAGACTTTCTGGCTTGCTTTGTCTAGTACTGAACGACGTCGTGTCCGTTATCAAGCCCGTCAGTACATTATCCTTGGAGATACTCTTTACCGTCGAGGAATTGACTCTGTTTTTCGACGTTGTTTGACTTTTGACGAAGCCGAGAAAGCTCTGAATGACTTCCATTCTGGAGCATGTGGTGGTCATATGTCTGGGTATGTTACTGCCTAGAAGATCTTACGCGCGGGATATTTTTGGCCTTCCTTGTTCAATGACTGCATTAATGATGTTCAGAAGTGTCATGCCTGCCAGACCTACAATCAGAAAATTCGGTCTCATCCTGCTCCTCTTCATCCTATGGTCTCAGTTGGTCCTTTTGCAAAATGGGGCATTGATTTCATGACATTTCACCCTCACTGGGTCGGGGGGCATGATTACATCATTGTAGCTGTTGATTATTTTACAAAATGGGCCGAGGCGATGCCAACATTCGATAATACTGGAAAGACTGCAACGTTATTTCTTTTGAGCCATGTCATATCTCATTTTGGTGTTCCTCAAGCTATCATTACCGATCATGGTAGTCATTTTAGGAATTTTATGATGTCTGAACTTACAGAAAAGTTGGGTCTTCGTCATGATAACTCAACACCCTATTATCTGCAAGCTAATGGCTAGGTCAAAGCAATCAATAAGGTTCTTATAACTATGCTTCGACGGATGATAGGAATTCATAAAACCAACTGGCACACGATGTTGTTTTCGGCATTGTGGGCATATCGGACATCTGTTAAATCCGCTACGGGGTTTACACCCTTTCGATTAGTCTATGGCGTGGAAGACATTCTTCCAATAGAATGTGAGATACCTTCTCTGAAGCTAGTTGTCGAACTCTTACCCAATACTTCTGCTGAAGAAGAACGTCTATTGTATCTAATGCGATTAGACGAGACCCGATGTGACGCTACTCTAGTAATAGAAGCCCAAAAGAAACGAGTCAAGGCACAGTATGACAAGCATGTCAAGCCTCGCGTTTTCTCTGAAGGTGATCTTGTTCTTCTGTATGAACAAGATAAAAATGTCTTAGGAGTTGGGAAATTCGAACCAATGTGGCGTGGTCCTTACATTGTTCACGGAGTTTTGGAAAAATGAGCGTATGAGCTAGTTGATTACGATGGTATACCTTTGAGTGAACATAGGAATGGGTTATACTTGAAGAAGTACTATGCATAAGTCATTTGTGCACAAGTACTTATATTTTATGTATCATACTTTGTGTGTGTTACTTTAGTTTGCTTTTAACATTATCTGGTCTCTGCCCTTACGTGTCTTTGTGTTTGATTGCCAGATGTCGGAGTATTCGCTACCTTATATTCGCTTCGTTGATGGTGCTAGTCGTAGTACTCAAAACTTAGCTTCAGCTGCATGGGAAATCTATGCCCCAACAAACGAGCTTATATCTTTACGAGGTGTATGTCTCGGCCGAGCAACCAACAACATTTCATAGTATAACATCGTTATTGAATTATTGGTTGATGTTATCTCTCTCGAAATTCGTCATTTGGTTGTGCGACTTGACTCGCAGCTTGTAGTACTACAACTAAGTAATGTCTACTCTATTCGAAGTCCTACTTTGTTAAGGGTATATTTGCGTATTCGCCTCTTGGAACGATATTTTGATCACATTGAATATCAACATATTCCCAGATGTCTTAATACATTAACAGATGCATTGGCTAATTATGTATTGGACAGACATTTGAATCATTTATAAATCAAACACATTACAATTCACACAATGTAAAATAAACCGGTAGAAGCCGTCTGTATATATATAACGATCAAAAGAGTTTGTTTTTACAAAATGTTTGTCCGAAGACCAAAATATCAAAAATTGAAGCTTATAACTTCTACATAGTGACGTCAGTTATGACATTCACGGTAACACACAACTGCCCTAGCAACCCTGCGGAGCAGTCGACCCATAGCTGCTGATACCCCTACAATATGACACTGATCGCGTCCTGGAACCTCTTCGGAAGTCATATCTGGAATGTCTGCTGTCAGGCCTTCTAAGTTCTGTTCCACCACCTGGTAATCTTCGGCATACTGTGGTAATAATGTTGTTGTTTCTCCTTGTCGTTGAATAGGAGAGGTGCCAGGAGGTCTATACGGTCCAACATCTGTGTTATCAACAAATATTTTGTGTTAGTCTTCGGATAAATCTATAAAACAAAAAAATTTAAATATGATAAAAATTCAAAAACATTTAAAAGAGAAAACTTGTGTACTTCTTACCAAGGTCTCCCCACTGAGCGTCCTCAGGTAGTTCTAGATCCGGATCTCCTCGGATCTCTAGGACATGGAAAGTTCCACTCAACCCGTAGTTTGAATATGGGGACTCTCTTGAGAAAGAAAGACACTAACAAAGATCCATATCCAAATTGTTTCAGTTCTCCCCGTCTGCATTTAGTCAGTTGCCTTTTGATACTGCATAACACTGCATCAGCCCAGTTAAATACTCAGGGCTCGGTACACTCGATGGCGTACTGGAAGTAGCTCTGTAATTCCATATGGGGAGTGGAACTTCCAACCATCCGATAAATCGTGAAGAGAATAGTGTGGAGAGTCAAGTCAGTTACTCCCCAGATTGCCACTTTCCCTTTCTTTCTTTCGGCCTCAGGTACACAGTATTGGTTGCAATATTCACTCATTTTCAACCCTCCACCTCTGCTATCGGTCAGACTAACATAAGACCCACGCCTGGATAATCCGATCAAGAAGTATATGTTCTCTATGTCAATGGCTAATGTGTGAGCTCCTACATTGAAAACTTGTTGGTCTGGATCCCACATACGAACTAGATACTCCAGTAATCGGACTTGGGCTCTCATGCCCGGGATACGGAAGTATTTTAAGAGACCACAATCTCTTAATGCGGCTATGGTGGGAGGATGATTCTAGGCACTTGCATTATCCTCCTCATGTTCTCGTTCCCGCCACTCAAGCACCATGTTTGTGGCTATTTACCTGCACAAGAAACATATAAAGAGGGTTAATGATTTTATTCATGATATAAATCTTTTTCATTGGCTAAATTTAAAAAAAAAAAATTGAGTTCTGTGCTACTCGCAGGTGCCTTATTATGCACAGTGCGAACACCTCGCAGGTGGCTCAATGCCCACCTGTGAGAACGATTCAGTCTCGTAGGTCCCATATGGGCCACCTACGAGAATGCCTCTACACATATATGGTTCAAAAAATAATTTAAAACAACAGTTTTAACCAATGGAATCAAAATTTTAAACCATGAAAAGATCAAGAATGAAGAACTTACCATAATGCTGCTAACGGGTCGTCAAATGATCTCTCGTAGCTCCCGGAAATCAATGTCGAATTCAGAGGGTAAAATGAGGGTTTTTGGAACTCAATAGTGAAAATGTGAAATGATATGGTAAAATTGGTTATTTACTCATTTAAATTACTTTTTACTATGTCAATTTTGGGTTTTTATGTTTATCTATTGTTTAAACCTAATGACTAATATGAAAATGAGTGTAACGACTTGCAGGTGTGAAACATTGATGATTACAAAAAGGATATGGACATATTTTTCTCCGTTATGGTGTGATTTTGATTGTTTTTATGGTTTTTTCATAAAACCTCGAGCACCTTTTTGTCCGTCCTTGTGCTCGTGAAAAACATAAGAACATGATCGATCATAGTTTTATCACTTTTTCGGGCTCACAGAGGTTATACGAAAAAGGAACCCCCCTGGAGTTCTCTTTAAGTTATTTTCAGACTCTTTAAACATGAAAAGATCGCCGAGTGACCTTGCTATCTTCACGCTCGATAAAGTATTTGAAGTATGCATATGGTGAGCGATAATTTCTCTCTTTTTCGGTCTCATCCAGACTATGTTATGAAAAAGGAACTGAGAGAGTTCTCTTTTAAGTGTTTTTCCAAACTCTATAATCTTGAAAAACCTTCGAGTTTACTATCTCTGGACTCGTTAAACAAACATTGACAGACCCGTGATGGGACCGAACCACTCCTTCTTAGGGTTTGTTAAACATACTCCGAGGGACTCGTCCGAAGGATGAGCTTATATCAACAAGCATATGTGATCCTCTTCAAGCTTGCATAAAAATAAAGAGGTACTTGCCAGAAATGGTGGGGGAAAATTTGGGAAAGGGCTATATTTCATCTTTGTATTGATTGGCAGTAAGTGTCGCTCTTGAACATGACACCCCTTATTGATCATTTGAAGCTGGTTTGGGAAATCCATCTGTCTCTGTTTCGATTGATTACAAGGTCTTTCCATGTGTCGTCTTTGAGTCAATGCTGCCAAATCATTGGTCGTGTCGTTCATATGTTCAAGAGAAGTCCATCTGAAACCTATATTGAGTCAGCCATCTGTAGTTATCCATTCTCTCTGTGTCAGCCTTCCCTATGTCCAGTCCAATTTGCAAAAAGGCTATGTTTCACCTTCAAACTCTATTACTCATTTCGTGTCATTGATGGGGGATACATCAGGGCCCTCCTGTGACGAGTTTTGTTCCGTCAACTTCAGCTCATTATCCGGAATTAAAACTTAGAAATTATTTAGTACCTTGGAGCTTGCATGCCTCAATGGCAAGTTTCCTTGCTTTCGATAGTGGGTTTACCTCATTGATCTCTGATCGAAAGATTCCATCGGATGTTCAACATCAAAACATTTATTCACAGTCGATGGATTGTACTATAGTACCTTGGGAGTCATTGACATCAATGGTGATTTCCCTCACACTTGTTAACGGTTACATCAATGACCGGTAATCAAGTGGTTTCTGCCATGTTCGACTTCAACACATGTAATCACATGGTTAGATTCGTACTTTGAGCGATGAGATTGAAGACCCTGGATTTCTCTTTGTGATCCAGGTTGTGATGGAGTATGTATAATTTGCGACACATAGATCCATTGTGTATGTTTCGTGTCTATGTCGTCTTGATTTAAAAATGTATCGCATAGATCCACAGTGTATTCAGGTGGCTATGCTATATTGTGACGGCATGGATCCACAGTGTATAATTGGTGGCCATGACCTTTGTTTATGATGTCATCAGTTTATGATATGAGTATGGGAATGCCTACCTCAGAATTGGGATATATGATAGTCTGCAGATGCTTGGATGTTTGTAGGTTTCCGATTAGGTGTGCTCTTGGTTCTTGACACACACATGCAGCTTACAAAGTCTATCGACTATCATTGGTTCCAATCTCAGACTTTGGGGGGAATTATGTTATCCATAATTTTGGTCGTCATGATGATGTGATGATGATGGTGAACTCAGGCTCTTCATTATAACTTCATCCTGAGAAAAAGTTACATTTATCTCTTTCTAGAAATCACAGTTTTGAGGAAGGTTCGCAGGCTGTCAATACATTTTCCTGCGAGAATGCATGATTCTCGCAGGCTGGCTTCATCTAGGGTGCGAGAAGTTCACACTGTGCTTAATTGTTAGGGTGCAAACTATTTCTAAAGAAGGGAAAAAGATAAATTCTCGAATCTTCTAGAAGGGAATCTTCTAGAAGGATGAGATGGCATTAGAATGGTCATCTAAGTACTGGCTTTCCTGATATCTTGGGATCATTCCTATCCAACTAACTAATTCATTCTCTCCTATATATTGAGGGGAATGCTCATGGAAAAGGTTAGAAGCAAACTAGCAAGAGATTTATTGGAGAATTAGTGGAAGATTGTGTGAAGGACTGATGCTACAACAGCTAAGGAACTCCAGCAAGGTTATCAAAAGTGGTTGATCTTCTTCATGCAAGTGAGCAAGTGTGTGTGTCAGAGCTAAAGGCCATCGAAAGGAGGTTTGCAACATCAAGGCTCAGGTTGTAATCTTTGCTTTAAATCAATATAATACAGTAATATGTCCCTTTCCCATAAAGCTAATGTCACTTTATTGTATAACTCCTTGATCATATACATAGATTAATTGTTCAATATATAGAGTTGTCTTCACTTCAATTGGTTTGTTTTGTTGTGGTCTTGACGACGCAAGAGAATTGGAGCGAAGCTTGGAACAACAAAGACCCAAGGAAGCGATCATAAGGTATGTTCATGATTCTTGCCTCCTAGTTCATTCAACAGTTGAAATCTAGGGAAAGAGTATTATTCTGTCTTTCTTTGTTCTAGATCCAGGTGGATCTAGGGAGATCGGTTTGTGTCCGCACTTACGGATTTATCCAATAAAAGGTATCATGGGATGGGTTGCAGTAAATGAGGGAGAAAAAGAAACTCCACTATCCACGATGATGACACCCAAAAGATACTTCTAAGACCAACTAGTAGTCAAAGAGCATACCAAAAGTCAAACGACCGATATGCATGCAAACAGGCTAAAGTGGTTGAGTGGCCTCCCTTGCTAAATAAGGTATGACTCGTCCAAGAGGGACCTGAGACTCCCCGCTAAAGTTTGGAGGTAACATAATCATTTATAGGGGCCCTCGTGTGCTTAACAACTAGTCGATCAGATCCCCTCGGAGAGGTAATCTTCCATAAAGGTTGTGTGTTGTCCGACCCCTATCTGACCCATGGTATAAGCAGAATAACCCCTGCATGTAACCTATGAGATACCTAAGTCAAGAAACTAATAAACCATTGTATAATTGATGCATAGGCGAGCATTCATAAGTCTGGATTACCGTATGGGCAGGGTAGCAAAGCCTAAAGCCTTGAAAGAACAACCTCTCACATAGGTATGGGTATGTTGGCAGCCAACCCATTTTTTTTTTATTGCTCTCAAAAAGATGCCTACACCCCTTGTGGTATTACGACAAATCATTGTCGCATTGTGTTAATGGACACCCGTCTCATTTTTGCAACAATTACAATTCAATCTCGATTCAGTTTTCACAACTGCAAGTGTGAAAACGCAT
>ML789734.1:618330-639034 GCA_009831015.1 Picea engelmannii
CACACATGTTAGCACTTAGAGATGATGAGCTACCTATGAGTGTCGTGACACATTTGTCACCCTTTCAGACACCCATGATAGCCACGTCACATGAGGAGATCAGTGGCATGTCAGATGTGATGGATGAGCCTATTGTGAGGGTTACACACCATGGACATGTAGATCCACCAATCCAGGAAGAGATACAAGGAGTATATACATGGGACCTTACACATACAGATCAACTAGAGGAGATTGAGTCACAGTTATTAGAGACCCCATTAGTTGAGCAGATTGCAGAGGTTGACAGGTTGATGGAGCATTTACTTCCAGGATCAGCCTGCAGTGATGAGGATGCACTTTTTAGCAGTCAGGATGACCATAGCATGTGTCTGGACACAACTATTTGGGATCTAGGCGCAGATGATAGTATCAGGTTGAGTGCACAGGAGGATACAACTGCTCATATAGGATACAGTGCGAGTCAGGGGGAGATGGCATATAGTGATGGGATGCAGTGGCATACAGGAGTACCTAGTGGCATAGTAGATAGCAGGTAGTTCATCACTTTATCTTTTGCAGAGAGTGTTGTTAGTGATGGCACTAGTAGTGAGAGGCATGAGGGGGTACCCCAACATGACTATGATCGAGATTCACACCACTTAGAAACACAGTTGGGAGTTAGTGAGGCTATGATCAGGGAAGCCACTAGACATATTGATGACATGCATACAGTGATGGAAGATTATAGTTGGAGAGCATCAGTGGCACAGGGTAGCTCAGATGGAGGATTTTCCATGGATGATTTTCACACTCTCAGGAAGAGAGTGTCTATGATGAGGACTGACTTCCAGCAGTTGTTGACAGATAGGGACTACCTACTGGTGATGAGCGAGATGTATTACTAAGCCTTGAGGGAGAAGGTGTTGGAGATAGTCCGACTCACTCAGGAGTTGGAGAGAACTCAGGGATTCTTGGGAGGCACACAGACAGCCCCTCAAGAATCAGAGTCTAGATTAGATGAGTCTCTTGAGGAGATTCGTCAGAGATTCACTTCATCTGTCCTAGTGGACACTCAGATTTATCATTCAGTCACATTGCTAGGATATGTTGATGATCTAGTAGGGGAGCATCAGATGATGGATGACACTTCCATTTGTCATTCGAGAGAGGTTGGCCTCCATGTAGATGTTGATCCAGCAGTACACCTAGGATCTATGAGACAACATGAGTCTATGGGGGGCGACATGGGTATGCTGGAGCATACAGTGATGAGTGATAGCTCACAGAGACATGTCGAGATGTATGGTGGGACTCAGAGGGGTATAGTGCCTTGCAGGGAGGATACACACCTAGGGGAGTGTGTAAGTGTCACTCCTTTGCAACAACACCTAGTTATGAGAGATCACTTTCACCATTTCAGCATTTGCATGGGAGATGAGAGATGGAGGTTGGTTGAGAATCAGTTGGAGGAGTTACTTCCATTTGTACTGGATGGTGGAGATTCGGTGATGACCACAGGAGAGCATTGATCATGGATATCGATGGATGAGATTCTGGTCGAATCCTTGGGATTGACCAAAGCATGTGACGCCTTCCAGTCCTATAGTCAGCTGCAGATATGTCTATTATCCTTTTTTGGCACATTTATCATTGAAAGTAGCATGAGAAGGATAGCAGATTAGCACAGAGGGCTCATGACAGTGATCAGTCTCACACAAGAGCAGTTAGAGGAGGTTGGAAGTGATAAAATTCCAACTTTACCATGGGATCCAGGGGTTCATTTGGCTAGCAGGATATTTGACCACATGATGATCCAGGTTGCACCAGAGAGTCACACACTCCACCTTGGGTTGGGTTGGAGTGTGTCTGCAGGTACTTGTCCTACGGGGTGAGACCTTTTCTTCCGTTTGATCATCATGATAGGGCATGGAGATGTTTGGATAGGTACTTCTTCTACAGAGGTGTCTTCATTGATACATCTTCTGGAAAATAGATCCAATGGTCACAGGTATTTCAGCTGGAGGACCCAGGAGAGGAGGGTACAGGATGTATGCAGGGGGCAGGCAGTCATGGTCAGAGTAGCACAGTGTCAGCATGAGAATCTTCGACAGAGGTTAGCATGGGACCCAGGGATTGCAGGATTGGGCATTTCACGGATTGATAGGAGAGAGTGGACCATTGCAAGGGAAAGTTATTATAACTTTCCATTGAGATTAAGTGTTGAGAGGAGCGCACTGCTTGCGGGTGCCTCACGGAGGTCTTGCATAACCTCGATCAGACATCAACATGTGCAGTTTATGGAGGTCATGTGGATCTTGGTAGAGATTTGGAGGATGGACTCATTCTGAGATGAGGCCATGTGTCATATGCAGGAGGTTCACAGGGTTGATATCTTTCAGGACTATGCTTCGCAGAGTATTGCAGTTCACTTCCTGATATGGGATCCAGGGGGTGGAGTGCACTATTGTTCGTCTTTCGAGGGGTTATACTGTGTATCCCACAGGTGGACATGGGATCCTGGCATTTTAATTGAGTGGATTTGTCTATTTCTTCAGGACAAGCAATTTTCTAGCAGGGAGGACTGTAATGTCCCCACTTTGGGACATCATCACACGGCAGAGACTTATGATGACCAGAGTAGCCAGATGGATGTTATAGCGAGTACAGGGGTATTTGAGAGGCATTGTGGGGTCCAATTGGAATTTATCATCATATTCCATCATTATGAGCCATTCTGAATAGGTTGGCTTTGGTTTCGCTCCATTCCGACGATCTCCATGATTTTGACTATTTTGAGCTATAAGTTAATTAAAATCACTGAAGAGGGAATTTTGGGCACATTACTTGGAGGAACCTCTTAGTGTAATAGCTCATTGGAATCGGGAGGAGCAACACTACAGGATGGGATGTCTAGAAGTGACTTTCAGTGGCCAAGGAAGCCACAAGGAGAGATAAGGAGATTTTTAGAGGTAAAAAGGTTAATTAATTAATTAAAGTGATTTAATTAATTAATTAAATATTAATAAAATGAAATTCACTTTGGAGGGACAAGGTGAGCCAAAAAGTATAAAAGGAAGGCAAGGGCCTCTACTCATCATTCATGTATGATCTTATTTTGATTTCTGGCTTCTAGCTAGTGAGCCCAATATTGGGGGTTTTGAGGGTTTTGACATAACAAACCCTAGAGGACGATTCGGTGGTGAAAGATTCCACCTATCTTGTCCCAAGCTTGGTCTCGGAGATTCAATACTCTCCCACACCATTCTAGTTCCAAATCTACTCAGTTGCAGGAGGATTCTACATCAGTTTCATGTGCAGATAGAGAGAGGGTGCACCAGTTGAGGGATTCCAGTAAGAGGGGTGCACCATCTTTGGAGAGAGATTCGTTGTAGGATATTGGCAGGGCCGTTGAGGATTCTATCACTTGGGTTTTCATTGCAGGGCCTTGGACATCAGATCTAGTGCTTTTTGAGACATTTTTATGGCTCAGATTATTTCTTGAGCAGTGGGGCGAATTGAAGAGAAGGAGGGCGTTTTTGAGATCCATATCTAGTCCGTTTGGAGGGGTTACACTTCATATCTGACCCTGAGACTTTACCTAGTGACTTGCAGTGTCCTGATCTGTATTTCTAGAGAGTTTCAGAGCATTTGGAGGCCTCCTTCAGCAGGGCCGAATTATCTAGGGTTTCAGTCATCCAGTGGGGAGCACCATTCAGTGGAGGATTTCAGATCTACAGAGATTGAGGGGGATCTTGGAGATTCGGTCACCTGGGTTGTTCTTACCATCACCTGATATATCAGTTGGAATATTTATTAGGATGATTGGACACTTTTGGAAGAAGGGACAAATTATCTAGGGTTTCAGTCATCAAGTGGGGCACACCATTCAGTGGGGGATTTCAGATCTACAAAGATTGAGAGGGATCTTGGAGATTCGATCACATGGGTTGTTCTTAACATCACCCAATCTATCAGTTGGCATATTTATTAGGGTGATTGGACACTTTTGGCAGCAGCGCCAAGTTATTGAGGGTTTCAGCCTTCTATTGGAGCATGGCATCCTTCAGCTGGAGAGTTTGGCATTCAGATCTGCTTGTATTGATCTTCATTTTTCATTCAGCCTTTGGAGGCATCTTTTGTATTAGCGGGAGCATTTTGTAGCAGCTCTTATCTATTGTCTATCTTCTTGGCCATCTGTTGAGCATTCCAGATNNNCATCTTCATTGTAGCAGGTTTCTCTATTTTATGAATAAAGAAGAATTGAGATGTTTTGGCTTGTCTATCTTATTGCATAGGGTTGAGGTATGTTCCATGGTTATCTCTTTCTGTTATTTGCTGCATACACACATATAAACACATCTAAAATGTAGATCAGCAAAGTGTTTGACGAAATACCTCACTCAGAAAAAGTTTTAAAAAGACACCAAAACAGTGATGATCCTTGCATAATGGCTTGGGATCATTACAAGTAACCTATGTATATGCATTTTTTATAGTAGATAGGGTGCATATATGTGGAAAACTATGTATTTTATCTCTAGATTCATCAAAAAAGAATGAAAAGTCTACATAGGGAAATGGAAAAAGGCCCTCTGTGCAAGATATCAATGTTGAGGCAAATATTTCTATAACAGTTGTCATGTCACCAAAGAGTCATAATGAAAGATCGCGAGGTCAATTCAAATCAATCAGAGTTAGTATTTTCATAGTTCAGAGAATTTCATGAGCTCAAATTCATTGGATGCATGTGGCATCATCAAGCAAATTAGAGAGCTACACAAGTTGCTGCGCATTTGGGTTTTGAAGTACAACACGGTATGATAGGTATGAGTGGAAAATTTATTTGGTTTTTGTATTCAAAATATTCATATTCCATGCAAAGAAACCCCTCTCATACCTCTATTCTTCTCTACAAATATGAAAATCTCCCATCGAAGATTGTTGCACATGGGCTGCAAGGGACATTGCTCACAGCACTGCGCATCATCACCTACCTTACTTTTACACCCTCCAATGGTTGTTTTAGGTTCTTGCTTGAAGTTTGAAAGGAAAACCTTTCTTATGAACCAAACAACTCAAGCTTCACCTTAAAACATATATCCATTGATACATCAAACCTATTTTTTCTCATTCGTTGCGCATCTGCAAGTGCTGTGTTTTACACTGCGCACAATCCTTCTTTCTCATTTTCACAAGGAAATTGATACACAACAACATCATGTAATCTACATATGGCAGGAGAAGGAACACAAAGGGTGTTGATGTTGTCATATTTGAGCCTCAGTGTCTAAGGTTAGTGAATGCAGATCCAACAATCAAAGATTATTTTGAACAAGTGGGTTGCATCAGGTTTTGTGAAAAGCTTCAGGGGTATAGCATGCAGGTGGAAAAGGAGTTTGCATTGAGTTTTAATGGAATTGGGTCTAAGGTGGTAAACATCCAGTTTCAGGTTTCTAAAGACACCATCACTGTTGCAACATAGATCCCTGCTCATGGAGAATAATGGTTCAAAGGTATGCAATTAGATCTAGCCTACTATCATGAATGTTTGAAGCCTGAATTTAGAAACATTGATTTTGGAGCCACCATACCCAAATAAATTCTACTAGAGAATCATAGTAATTTTTTGAGGATAATTCAAATGTTTTTTACATGTGAAGGGAGATTCACTAGGGTTTACCAATATCATATCGGGCTCTTAATGCACTTCACTGGTAGGAAACCCTTGAATCTACCCTATTACCTTTTCAGAAGACAAGGGAATATGGTTAACATAGTACAAGTAAGGAAAGATCAAGGAGAACCTAGCCTCTTCCATTTTTCATTGATAATTATTTTGGTATTAGAATAGCTTAGAAAGAGGAATCAGGATTGGGAAGCTTTTGTAGCATCATCACAGATAACAATTGATTCTTTTAGCAGCACTTAGAGCATGAGAGATACACCTTCATTTGTAGCAAAGACCACCACATCTGTGCCTAATATTTCTTCCAAGAACAGGGAAAAGGAAACTGAGGAACCTGCAGTAAGTCAACAAGATAAAAAGAAGGGAAAAAATCTCCAATTTCCCCTAGAAGAGGTCACAACTCCTAGCAAACCAATTACTAGGTCAGCAGTTAAAGGATGCCTACCATGCACACATCAAAATTACCTGAGAAAGATCCAAAATCCTTCACATAAATAGACTTTCCTAATTACAAATACAACCTAATCTTTGAGCTGCAAGAATAGTTGAAGAAATACCATTTTGTCATAGCACAGTTGCAACATGAAAATAAGGAAATGAAGAAAAAATATTTGGAATAGGCCTTGAAGAAAGATATCTTAGTGACAGGTGAAACATCAGTGTCTGTGACTCCAACAAGCTCCAAAACAAAGGGTAAAGGGAAGGCAGTGGAGCAAAGTCCAGAGGTGAATGAAATACCTAAACCTACTGTTACTTTGAATAGATCCTCAGCCAAAAAGTTGAAAACTCAAGAAGAACCTCCAACAAAGAGCCAACCAACAGAAAATAAGAGCACTACTTGTGATGATGGTCAACATACTTTCAAAAGATTAAGAAAACAAATGAGAGAAGCATAAGATATGATAATCCAATGGAGGGAGGAGAATAGAATAGAAAATATGAAATGTATAGAACTCCTAGATGATTGTTAGCCTACAATAGACAATGCCATGTTCATGATGAAAGGAAAGATGCCTCTACATAAATAGTTGAATAACATATATCCGCAAAATATCACTTTGAGAAAAGAGAACAGAACCCTCAAACAAAACTTGCAGCAGTTGGAGATAGAGAAGAGGGGGAAGGGAATGCTTGATTTTCTTTCTAAAGCAACATAAATTTGATTCCCTGTAGCTGGATTCATCAATTTTTCCTTTTTGTCAATGAGCAACAGAAAAAACCCTAACCCTGATTAACAAAATCCCTTAAAAATTTAAATGTGTCATTCTTGTGCACAGTGGTATTTTTTGAGGTATCATTATACGTGATCATTTTTCTACCCTACTATGCATTGGAGTCTTCATTTTGATCTGTAAATGAAAAAAATACAGTTGCGTAGTAGGCATGTTGTGCAACTATAACAATCCAATTTCAAGCAGTTGTATGAAGTTATTTGTCAAAGTTTAGAGTGGGAATCTCAGAGTGATAATGGGATAGACATTAAATGCATCAATATAAGGATTTTATCACTTAGAAGGTAAAGTGAGCTCTTTCATGGCAGTTTTACATGTATCAAGGTTTTAAGGTTTGAGAGGAAAATGCGTTTTTTGGAGGAAAAGGGGTCTGGGTCACCCTTCCATGACTATGAAGTTATTGTTAGCATCAACCATCATTTTGAATCAACCCAGGTCATAAAAAGCAAGAAAAGTGAAGAAAGAGCAGTTGATACGCAACTATGTTGCATTTATACTGTAGGTTGTTGTTGTGCAACAAACATGCTGCACAACTATGACAAAGTTTCCAAAATGCCTTCAAATCGGTTTAAATGAGTCAACAAGGTGTGCCAACTTGTCCACATCGAATGCAAGGGTCAAGAGAATCATATTAGGGACTGAAGGTTTTGTTTTAATTAGGTTTTTATGTGAAATTAGTGAGTCAAGTTTGACTCCTTCTGAGCAGTTTGTTCATATTGTGTAGCCAAATATATTGTAACTGTTAGCATTATCATAGGATGGCAGTTGAATTCGAATTTTGGGAGGATAGGAAGACATTTTGGTATATATTTTATGAAGATACGAGAGCTTAAAGTTGGAAAGTGTATAAGAAAAGGATTGTTGAACACATTTTGTAATTCTCTTTGATATTAATGAAATTTGTTGGATCAGAAGTCCCTAATATTTGACTCCAGAGATACATGTGATTGTGTTGCTTTATGCATGTGATCTTACAATTTTTTGTCTTCAAGTTTAGATACATCTATTTGATATGAATTATTCTATATGTTAACGTGAATTATATGTATCAAAATTCATCTGCATTGGATGCTCTGTTGCATGTAATTTCATGTGCCTTTCTACTGTAATAACCTTGGGATTCATCCTTGATAGATTCCCTAAGGGGGTTATTTGCTTCCTATGTAATCTTAAATCTACAATGATATCTAATAGGATTAAAGAAGTAATTTCTATCTTGCCTCTGATCAAACATCTTTCAATTCACCAAGTATCCAGTAAACCTTCATTGATTTTTGAAATTTTAGTGACTCTATTTCCCAATATAGTTTTTGTCCACATTGCCACCAACTCTATGAATTCAATCTTTCCTTAGAGATCTAGCCTTTGGAAGAAATACCAAATCAATCCTTTCAGTGATTGATTTGAATAGAGAGATCCCCCTCTTGGTTGGAAGGGCTAGCTTCCAACCTCAAGTTGGTTTGTGGTTACCTCTGTGACTTGCCTGCACAACCAGGGAAATTTACGGAGTGATAACAAGTACTAAAAGAAAAACATGGTGATTGAAGGAAAACGCATACTAACTGAATACAAAAACAACATAAGTAATCATAACCAAACATTATTCATAATATTCTTCTTTGGAAAACAATTCTTGGACTAGGTAGAGCTCCATCAAGCTACCTCACAACCTTCATAAAGGTGTAGCTCCCAAGTTGAATTCTTGAGTTCTTGAATTCCACCTCCCCCAACTCTCGAATTATGAATTTCCAAAATTAAATTACTATACTACAATCCACATGCATTTGTAATAACCTTAATGAGGGATAATTCCCAAGATCCACAAAATATTGAACTATCTAGGAAACCATCTATGTTAAGTTGTATCTACATTAGATCCATTCCCATATTTAAAGTGCAAGCTTCTTAAAATGTGGTGAACATCCTTTCTTTAGTAAGATCATCACCACTATCAGTATCCAGTGGATCTTCAACAATGGATGAATTAACTACATGTGATATGTTGGTTTTTTATTTCCTCTAACTACCATTCTTGGGCTGACCCAGGTCCAGATCTACTATGGTTTCCAACAAAACCCCCTAAAACTATCGGTCGTCCTGGTAAACCAGAAGGCAACACAACGCACAAAATGCACTGCACAGTCTCACTTGAGATAGTTCTTATGGTGGCTGCAATGCTTAGGTTCTTGCAACTTGGGAATGAGTGGGGATCCAGGATTACACTTTGTAATATTCATTTTTTTACTCTAACATTTAGCTTATATCGAATATTTTGTCATTCTTATTCATGCATGTAAAATAACAGATCTAACTAAGTCATTCATGAAATTGTCTTACATCTAATCATTAACAGTAAAGAAAATACACAATACTCAATCACATAACACATGATCTACCATGGTTCACCCCCTCCTGGTCTTCGTCCACAAAGATTTGGCTACTCTGCTCTTTTATTATGGTCTTTCCAAAACTACAACATTGTGCGCATTACAACTCTCCATCAAATGGGTCGAGATCTATAATGAGGTGGACTAGATCACCCCAAACTCCCCAGCCTATGATATAACCCTCAAGATCTACCTTATTTCCTCTCCTCGGCTCTACAACTTACAAAATGAGATTGGATTTTACAGACATTCTGAACCACAACCAAAAACCTGAACCAAAACCAATAATAGTCTTTAAAAAACAACAACAACCACCCAACAACCCTGACCTAGACCCCCTAGGTACCTATTTATACATTTTTTTGGCTTACCATCCATTACATTATTTTACCGAAACCCTAACCCTAGCATGGTTAGGTCTTCTTGCATGCACACCTCACATGATTTCCTCCTATGCATGCATGTTTTCTTTCCAGATGCTTCTTTTCCTGCCAATTGTATTTATCCCACGTCATGCTTTTCTCTCAAAATGGGCCTGCGCCCAACATGCCCCCAACACTGACATTGTGACTCGTCCCGAGTCACTACCTAACTCCAACATATGTCACTTCTTGTTCTAGCGTGTCATACATTTCAATCATTCTCTGGCACTGCACCTGAGCCTGAATTCTCCTCTCAGAAATATCTTCCACGAGTTGCGTGGTGACTGTATTTTGTAACAACTCTCCTCCTTCCACGCCTTTGTGCTCTACATTCAGTTTTGTTGTGTCGATCTCGACAACCAGTTGCTCTTCCTTTTCTTGTAGGGGCTCCAACTAAGCCCGTGGGACCATCTTTTGTGCTTGTACTTCCTTTTCCTTTGCTTGCAAAGTCTTCATCTCCACGATAGTCTTGATCTTTTCTGGCAATGACATCATTCTTTATGACTGTAATTTCCAAATCGATATAGGCTAGTGAAAATTTGCACTCTATCGCTCTTTCACTTGGCTCTGCATTCTTCTCCTATAAAATAACACAATGGGTTGCTTTCCCCCCTTTTTCTAACTTTATAGCTAGACAAAGAAGTGACAGGAGTGTTGCACTAACAATTGTCACTTTTTCACTTTTTGTTGTGTTTCCTATGAGCTGTGCATTTCTACCTATTAACTAATCTCATGCGTGTAGTGTTTTCCATCCCTGATTTTCTTGCAGCGCATTGTTCTATTCTAGCAGTTCTATTCTATCAAAACCTTCCATGTGCACCAATCTATTTTTATTTTATGGATTTTCTTCTTTTTATTTATTTTTCTCGTTTCATCTCTCTTAACTTCTATTATAATACACTATGTACATATCTTCTTACTGCATTGTAGCTTTCTAATCACTACGAGGTTGACTGCCCCTATACATTTTCAGTCGACTCCCATTGATCATTCCTCTCAGTTATGTGCCTCCCAAATATTTTATCTCTACATATCCTCCATATGTGATAGTGTTCACTTCCTATGGTCCCAACAAATCTATTCTGAATTTCCTTGGATGATGAAGAAATTTACTGTCATACACCAAGACTAGGTCTCCCTCCTTGAAATTATTCCTCTTGATATGTCTGTCATGCCAATATTTATCTCTTTCTTTTTGTAATTCTTGGTGGAATCCTGCTAGAATCCTATATTCTTCCATCTCCATCAGTTGACTTAGCCTTTCTTTTACTGTGCCTCATTCTGTCATGTTGGTGATTGTTGCTATGCACATGCAAGGTACCGAGAATTCTAATGGAAACACTGCTTCTTGTCCATACACCAAAATAAATGGTGTCTATCCTATCAACTTTTTTCATTTAGTCCTGTATGCCCATAATACTGTTGGTATCTTCAAATCCCAATCATCCCTGTTGACGTTGCAGATCTTTGTCAAATCATTCTCTAGGATCTTATTAAAGGCTTCCATAGTTTCATTTGCTTGAGGGTGATATAGTGTACTCTTTTGATGATAGACTTCAAACTCCTCAGTCATAGACTTGATAGTACTATTGATGAAGTGAGTGCCTTGGGAATCCAAATCTAGTGATCACTTGCTCAAACATGAAGTGTGTTTTTGTCTTTGCACTACAATCTTTTACTGGTGTTGCATTTTCTCATCTCGTTAAGTACTATGTCGCAGTAATGATATACCTTGCTCCTAACCTCTTTGTTGGCGGATTAATTGGTCCCACAAATTCTATTTCCCATTTGTCGAATACTTGCAAGGTTACTTGTGGTCTTAGGGGCATCTCATCCCGTCTATTAGGTTTACCAACCCTCTGACATACATCACATCTCTGGTAGTAGTCCTTTTCATCTTTTTGAATGTTCGGTCACCATAGTCCTACACACAATACCTTATGTGCGATAGTTTTTCCTACATAATGTCCACCAACTATTCCCTCATGAGCCACTACTAAAATCCTAGGCTTATCATGTTCTAGGACACATCTTCTCAGAATGTTGTTTGCGCCCATGTTGTATAGGTGTCCCACAATCAATAGATAGTCTACAGCTCTGAATACCAAATTTTTCATCTGCGCAGTGTTGAATTCTTGTGGTGCAGTCCCTATACTCAAGTATTCAATGATGTCAACAGAATATTCATCAACCACTTGGACTGAAAATAACTATGCATCAGGGAAGTTATCCTCTAAATTTGTAGGTTCCTCTCCATTGGTGATCCTCTACAGGTGATCAAGTCCTGCATTCAACTTCCCTTGTTTGAATATGACTTCAAAGTCAAATTCCTGAAACAACAGTAACCATCTACAAATTCTCCCCCCCAACAATGACTTGTTGACTAGGTATTTGAGGGAAGAATGATCTGTGAAAATTTTGAAGTGTTTCTCGAGTAAATAGTTTCTAAACTTCTACAGTGCATATACCATTTCTAGGCCTTCTCTTTCTATAGTATTGTAGTTCTTCTCTGAATCTGACAGTTTTATGCTTGCAAATTCTATAGGATGGTCTAACTCTCCTGCTTCTGGCTGCGCCAAAATAGGTCCAAGTTCTATGGATGATGCATCTAAATGCACATGAAATTTCTTCTCCCAATAAGGAAATACCAAAATAGGTGATGTTACCATCTTCTCTTTCAAGGTGTCCAACCCTTGTTGACAATCCTAATTCCACTGGGATTTAGTATCTTTCTTCAGTAGTTTCTCCATCGAAGCAGTGATCTGTGCATATCCTTTTATGAATTTCCTATAGTATATTGTGTGGCCCAATGTTTCTCTCAACTGGCACACTAATTTTAGTGGTGGTAAATTAACAATCATTGCAATCTTGGAAGGATTTACTAGCAAACCTTATTTCCACACTATGTGTCCCAATAGTATTCTGAAAGGTGTCCCAAATATGCACTTATTGATATTTAATGATATCTGACATTGTCTACATATTTCCAACATTATCCTTAACACCTCTACATGGTCCTTCAACAGACTGTATATTGTACAATCATCCAAGTATACTTCTAAAAATTGATGGATGAATTCTTTGAAAGCATCTATGAATACACTTGAGAATATAGTTGGTGCATTCTTCAGCCCAAAAGGCATGATTATGTACTTGTAGGACCCCCATTCTATGGAAAAAGTGGTCTTGTACCTGTCTTTGGGAGCTATCTTGATCTGATGGCAACCTGAGAATCCATCTGTGAATGAGTATGCTTCCTAGCCTCCCACATTCTCTAATACCTCATCTATGAAAGGGGTGGGAAAAGGGTCATGTAGGAAAGCATCATTCAATTTCTTGAGATGTACACTGATTCTTATCCCTCCTTGTTTCTTTTCCTGCACTATCATAGAGATTATCCATTCAGACTCCTCTACTGGTTCTATGATACCAACTTCTAACATTCTCCTCCATTGGTGAAACAAATACTTATGATTCCATAGATGGAAATCCCACCTCTCTTTCTCCTTCAATTTATGTAATTCAGATATTGCATGGGTCATCTTCATCTAGTGCTTATTCTTGCACATGATAGCATGACAATAGTTCTTTCACTATTTTTCTATTTTGTTTTTGGTATTCTGTTATGAGTTCCACCTATGGTTCCTGGATGAATATTACCCCTCTTATCTTCTTGAGCGCTAAATCCATGTTGGGGTTCTCATGTTCAAATGAGAAAGTTACCATATAATTATTATGCAATGTTTTCCATTCTACAGTGCCTCTGTGTATTTCTTGGTCTACATACCATCTTTCTGGAATTCCTTCTAGTGTATGAATAAAGTGATGAGTCCATTCTTCTGGTGGTGTCATCGTCCATAGTTTTCTGCACTCCTCCAAATGTTCTAGTGGTGACCCATGTCCATCATATCTCTGCATCCCTCTACTCTTCTGCTCTGCGCCAAATCTAATGCACAATTGTCGTTTTCATTAATACTAGTCCTTAACTATTTCTTTGTGCACACTCCACCATCTTGCAGGTGTTTCCTTGAGTGCTATGTCCAGGGATAATAGCCTCTGATTTTCCAACACCTCATCTTCATATCTCATTAGGAATTCTTATAAATCGTTAATGCCATAGAAACTAGGAGGTTCTCTAATTTTTGTACCCACCCATCTTACCACGTGGTCTATTCTTTCACATCTTCTTGTGGATACTTCATGTAATATTTGCTGCCAATTATCCAACCTTGTATCTGAGTCGGAAGAACATGATGTGATACTTCTCCAATTGAGTACCCCATATGTATTTGGATTCACATAATATTCTTCATGTGCGGTGGTTCTGTATAATTGGTTGATTTCCTCCAAGTCTAAGCAAGTGGGTTCTACAAACCTTTCTCCTTCTGATGGGTCTAGTGGAGCAATGACTCTATATTCTCCTCACTCAAATGTCATATTCATTGTCTTCAAATTGATTATGGCCTATTTTTCAAACATCCAATCCAAGCCAAGCAATGATGGATAAGGTGTTGTTCCATCCACTATTTCTATCACTTCAAAATCGACTTTAGTGCGCACTCCATCTAGGTCTATTGTCAGACCCTTTAGCCTTCCAATTGGCAGAACTCTGTGTTGATTTGATAGTTTCAACTGGAAATGTGAGTAGCCTAATGTGGGATCCCCCATACATTTCCATGTCTTCTTCGGTAAAACATTTACTTTGAAGCCTAAGTCCAACATAATATCCCCCATGTTGAAATATCCAATGTTGGCATTCATTCTGAATTCTCTTCTTGTCCTCCTCCTTGTATGCAAGTAATTAACTGTTTTTTGCTCTACCTTTCCCTCTACATCCATGTTACATATTTCTAACATATTTTGTAATAATTTAACAGATGATCGATCATTTAGTAGTTTAACAAAAGATTGAAAAAAAACCTTTATGGTATTGACTTGTTCGAAAGGTTTTTCTTCGTGGGTGTGGTCCAGTGATGAAGGAATTTTGTACATTGGTACATTCTGATTGTGTTGTGTGGTTGATGTCAATGAAATATATGGATTGAGGAACTCTTGTCTTGCCTCCTTGAACATTTCTTTTTCTTTCTCTGCATCGAACTATTTCAGTGGTTTAGTATTCTTCTTCACCCATTGATGTTGTGGTGGATCCTGTCGTACTACGTCATCTCCTATCTTAGCTCCTCTATGCGTAACTATGTTGATATTTCTTCCATCATCCCTCACTTCTGTAGAAATCCATAAACATTCTAATTTTTCTTATTTCTCTTTTCCTGGATCTTCCCCAATAGTGTTGGACAATATTTTGTGTCATGATCTGATGCGCAACAATACATACATGTCACAGGTGGAAGTGGACATTCTATTGCATAGTGTCCTAGATATTTGCATTTATGACATACCATTGGTCCTCCACCTCTTCCAAAGCCTCCTCGACCTCATCCTCCACCTCTTTATCCAGCTCATTCTCCTTGTGGTGTGTTGTATTGAGGTACTTGATTATATTCTGTGAGAATACACTATGGTTGCACGTTATTGTACTACGACTGCATAGTGTTATATTGTTGTTGCGTAGTGTTATATGGGGCTAGTACTTGGTTAAAATGTGGTGAAAATTGCCCTATCATCATTTCTTCCTGCAACCTATAGGTTTTTTATGTTCTTTTCCTCATCAGATTTTCCTACAATCTTTGTCGTCGTGGCATGTTGGCATAGGGGCAGACCCAGGGTTCAATGCTACAACAGTGCACCAACAAAACCCTAACTACCAGCGCTTTCAGCAACACCTATGAAGTAGATGAAGTCTCACCTGAGGTAGAGGTAGGGATGGTTGCAGGACTCAAGTGTCTGCAACCTTAGTTGGGATACATATCTGTGATTGTAATACTTAACAGAGAACTTAGCACCAACAGTTCATCAATATTTGACCACTATCTACTCCAGAGATAAAACAAGGCATCACATCATTCATTCATATCTGATGTATTTAAGAACTTATCATAGAGAGGTATATTAGATCTAGCATATTCAATCACTAATCACATTCACATAGGTCAGATCTAACATCCATATACATCATTAGCACAAAGCATAAACAAAACTATCTATCTATATCAAATCACTTATCAAGTAAAGACATAAACACATCAACACATATCACAAAGCATAGCAACACAATATGTACGTGGTTCACCCCCACCCTGGGGCTACGTCCACCAACTCTTCTCTTTATTATCTTCAGTCAAGATTCTTACAAGCACATAGCATCAAAATCCTACTTCGCAGAAGACAAGAGATATGCACACACTCCACCAGATCCTCCTTCTTCAAGTTAGGGTACAACACCAAGCCTTCTTACAATTACTTGCATGTAGCTCTACAAGTCTCACATAGTATGCACAAATCATATACAATCCATACTTAGCCCACTATCACACACACACACACACACACACACACACACACACATATGCCTCTCCTTACATTGCCTACACAACTATTTATACTTTACCAAATAGACCTAAACATGGGTAAACCCATGGGTCGACATCCCCATACCCATTACATAATCCAAAATCCCAAAAAGGATCCATAAAGGGGCCAATATCCTGCGATCTCTGCTTCATCTTGCACTCCACCTTCGACAGGCTGTCGAAGTTCCAAAATAGGTCAACATGACCAAGGATCTCCCAAAACTTGGTCAAGGGCCAACAAGCCCCCAACACTCACCTGTGACTAGTTCCGATTCACTTTGGTCTAGGTGTTTCTACTTCAAAATCCTTGAGCATGGCTCGAGTTGCTTTGACTTGTTGTTGTGCCACAACCTCCTGTTCAATGAACTCTTGGATGACTGCATCGTTGACAGGTCCTTCGAGGCGCTATTTAGCTGCAGTGACAACCTACTGGAGTTCTGCTCCTAGGCCTTTGACCTCTGTGAACAATTGGTAAGCCTTATCTTGTACAGGTTGCAGCCTCTGAGTAAATTCCATAACTCTGCTCTGGATAGTGTGGATCTATTGTTGGGCGGTGCATTGCTCTTGGGATCACTTCATTCTTTCCACAGCTATCAAGGGCTTCAACTGCACCTGTATTTTCTCTTCTTGTTGCTTTGCTTCCTTGAGTTGTGACTCTAGTGCCTGCAATTATGGGTTCTCAATGAGTTGCTCATACATTTGGGCACTGTAATTACTCAGTTTCTTGCATTCCATGGAAAGGGCCTTTATCCTTTCAAATGCGCTCTTGACGGTTGCTTCTCTTTGATCCCTTACATCCTACGGAGTCTCGGGCACTATGCAAAGCTTTAAGTCTGCTATGCATTGTTGTAGATGTTGGATGGCTTCCACAAGCTGCTCTACTTGCTGCGTGACTCAGTCCTCTGCCTTTATTTCTAAGACTGTCACAGAGTGAAGTGCTGTGTTGACCACTTCTTTAACTTTGAGTTTCTCCGCGAGCAATTGTTCTTTTCCTTGCTACATCTATGCTTTTTCTTCCTCGAACTTCGCTTGGAGAGAAATATTTTCATGTTCTGCAACATTGCATTGTTCTACGAGTACGCCTTGCACTTGCTTCAAGGCCTAGGTGGTTTGTTCTATTTCTTCTTGTGCTCATCGAAGGCGAGCTTCGACTGTATCAACTAGTTGGTGGAGTTGGGCTGGCTCATCTTCCAACTCATCTCCCAACTCCGGTTCTCCCGATGGTAGGGGTGCAATGGAGACTGTGCGGCTGTACTGAAGGGCCCATTATACCCCTCAAAGTTTGACTCCATTTCTCTCATACATTTCTTCCTTCTTGGCTTCTTATTTCTCTTCTATTTCCAGTGAAGCATCGTTCAGGGCTGCTATGATGAAGTCAAAATCATCGGAGGTGAGGACAATTTGCATCTTGGTCATGGTAGCTTTCGATTTCTTCCAGGAAGAAGGTTTCGGGGGGGAAACCTTCCTCTTCTTCAAGGGGTCAACCTTGTCTCTGGGTGATGTTACTTCGCCTGGCTTATTTTTAGCTTCTACTTCATCATCACCCCCTCGTTCAGGTGACACTGAAGTAGTATTTGCTGAGGTGTTTCTTAAATTTTGGACCTTCTCAATCTTCTTGGGTGTATTCTTTTCTTTATGAGTGTCCTTTGGGCTGTCAGGATTAGATATCTCTACTGGGTTGGCAGGGATAAGGAGGTCATCAGACCATTCCTCAATGATCTCCTCAAGGTCTTCTTCTATAAGTTTATAATATGACTGGAGATGCTCTTTATGTTCATCTTCTCGTGTTGTAATGTAGATGAAGTGTCGATCTATTTTGAACTTCATCAGGGGTTAGAACCTTTGTAAGATGTTCGAAGTCATGTGAGGCTCAACTTCGATGGCTCTCTTTATCTGGAGGCAATATGTATGAAACACAATATTCAACTGCCACTTTGTTCATATCACTTGAATACCAAAGGGTAGCGAACTTTGAAGCAAGCGGTTCAAATGACTCTATGTCTGGGAAGGTCTCACCTTTCGTCATCTCCCAGGCAACAAATGCAATGAGGATAAGGAGCCATCTGAAATGAAATTCATAACCCTAATCCTATGCTTCTTGACAGTCTAGTTCCAACTGGTTAACTGGGTACTTCACCCATTTCATCTGTAGGCCTTCCACGCACTTCCCTGCGAGGTCAATGACAAAGCCGGTGACTTGCATAGGTCAGTTATTCCTTACTAAATTTCTTGCTATCAGTTGACATGCTAGGCGCACTGCGCCACTCTAGATGGAAGCTACCTTGTAGCCTCTTGTTCCCTTCTCAACATCGCCATATGTATCCTTGATATTCTGTGCCAGTGCATGATTTGCGGCTTTTCCTAGATAAAAATCATGTGGGTCAGGTCCTTGCATACTCAGTCCTGTGATCCTATGGATCAACATTGGGTAAACTGTAATACGACAGTCTAGACATAAGTAGCCACCATGGTAACATGACAATAGCATCTTGACACATGCGTTGACTTCCTGGTGTCTTCCAAAGTGTGGGATATTCATGACATTTAACAGGGTGGACTACGCTAGGTTCATTGTCCATGGCTGGGGATTTATCTTTAAATTCTTCCCCTTCATTTTGGTTAGGTACTTGTAAGGGGAAAGCATACCATAAATATTGCAATCTCCGAGGTTGAAGTCATTGAAATTCAATGCTGTGATATTATCCTGCTCTGCTCGAACTGCACGTATCCCCTTCGGGAGGTACGCAGTGACCATGGTGTACTCGAAATATCTTGGCACACTATCATGATTCACTATGCCAGCCAGAGGCAAGATGTAATCAGGAAATATGGTTGGAATCAACTTCACATTTGCTAGGTCATCTTTGTGCTTGGTTCTCTTTTTTGTTGATGGTCGGGATGATCTGTCTCCGTGAGAAGTCAATGGAGAGGCTTGTAGTCCTTTCTTCGATGACGCTTGTATGCCTGTAGACATCGACATTACTCGTTTAGTCATGAGGTTGATGAGAAATTATTCGACAACTTTATCTGTAGCGTTGAACTCATCTGACATACATGCTCAGGGTTGGAAATCTCGTGTTCGAGGAGTAACTTAGACACTGCAATGGGATAGAGGAAAATAGTGCAATGATCACTGTGTAAAATCTCTGTGGGCTCATATTCACAGTTAGCAAAAGTGCTCTCAGTGCATGGTGCAATGGGATAAATAGATAACTTGGCAATGAATCTCTTGTAATGGGTGAGAAGCCTTCATTAAATCTGTTATGTCCATTATGACACGGTCCAACGGTCTAGTGGCAAACCATAAATTTCTTTCTACCCGTTCGGAGGGTTGACCAAATGGTTATATTGTTCCCAACAACTATATTGCTTCACCCTAGCGAAGTGTTATGTGGCGTTGTTCTGTTATCTCGGCGAAGCTCTAATTTTGCAAATTTCCTCTCTGCAAAGTTCCCTCTGGAACCTTCTATAACTTTTCGATCTTAGCTCTCTTCTTACTTAGCTTTCTGGCCTTCTTTCCAGTGAGCTTCATCTCATAATTCCTTTTTCCATTTTGATTCTTATCTGCTTTTGGCATAGTTATTTTGCACTGTTGAGATTCTTTCCTAAGATTCGAGGGTAATACTTCTTCTTTATCTGGAATACGTACTTCCATCTTATGTGGGTCTTCTAGTGTTCTTGCAACGTCGACATCTGGGTCTTTGGTGTTAAATAGCTTGGATATGTTCTTTTGTTCTTCAATCAAGTGTGCGATCCTTCTAGTCATGAAATCTTTTAACTCTTGTTTCTTCTACTCTAAAACTTCTTCTTCTTCCTTCCTTATGGCCTGATCTCTTTCAATCCAAGGTTTTCCTAGTAACATGGTAAATGGGGCGTCGTTCTCAACAAATTTAACAATCTCAAAATCCTCCTCTGTCAAAGTCCCATTGGAATTCATAGATATCTGAGTGAGCTTTCCACATAGGTTTATCATCTTTCCTTTGAATAGTCCTATTGCTCCTAGTGAAGGAATCATAGCAGGCCTTCCTATATATTCTCAAGTTCTTTCTCTCATGATATTCACCTATGTTTCCTCATCTATAACACAGTCAATGTCGAAGTCTCCTATTCTTGCTTCTATGCATGTTTTTTCTTTGAAGATCTCTGATAAGCTGACATGTCGGTGGTCATTCAGGGTGTCTTTTTGTTAAGGTTCTAACCCGCACATAGGTAGATCAATGTATTCGGATGTAATAAAGGTCAATATTAATAAGACCTTTCAATAAAATAGAATAAGGCATATGTAAGAAGACCTAATAGAAGCTTCCTCTTCTAGAAAGATCTTCCTCTAGATGCTTCTCTTAATAGACATAGTTAGTATAAATAAGGGTCGAGGGTATGATAACCCTAGCTTGGATATTATTGTAACAGAGCGCTGCTCGACTGGAGGTTGCCCCCTCGAAGAGGCCTGTGAACATTGCTATCTGATTCAAAGTGTTATTTCTGTTGCTATTTCATATATCATTTCTGTGTATTGTGAAGATTA
>ML789734.1:686249-719857 GCA_009831015.1 Picea engelmannii
AGTCGGTACGACAAAGAAGAAATGCAGAGTAGATTTAGGTGCACGGAGAAGCGTTTTACCTTGTAATATTTCTATGCATGATAATATAAATGAACGGTTCAAGTTAATGCACGCAAAGTCACTTGGAAGGCGACGGGTCTAAGTTTAAATTGCATAATAATAAAATAAAAAGAAACACATAACCGCATTGGAACATTAATTAAAAAGAATTTCGATTTTTAATTTCCTATGATTTAGACAGATGAAAATAAAATATAAGATTACAAGAAAAACTTATTATAAAAGAAAAGAAGAGTCATAACATCACCAAATAGAAATTGTAATAAAACAGTCTAAAATCCCTTTCTGTATTTATATAATCATATTAATCACAAAATTACAGCAGTTAGCCTGTTGTAAAAAGGGTCATTTGAAGAACATGCCTATCATCTCTTGTACTCATTACCTCTGCTATCAGATGTTCAAAATTCATTGAGGCATGCTTATCTTAGTTGAAGACTTACTTCAGCTTAGCGATCTCTGCCTTTAAATAAGAATCTAACCAGACCGGTTGATTCTCTCCAACACTTTCAGCCGCTCCAGTCGTAGATTCCTCCTTCTTATGCCGCTTATTCCTTTTCTTCTTAGTGGCTGGCCTATTGATCTAGGTGGATATCGGTGGCCACCCACCTTTTCTGACTGGATCAAAACAGTTTTCTGCCAATTTTGGCAATTTACTATTTTTAGCAGTTTTTAACTTCTGGGGCCATTTTGAGGGCCCAAAATAAGGTTTATCGAGATAGAGGTTTTCAATGATATATGAATTCATAACTAAGCCCCCAAAATGAATCTCCTCGGCGATACCTTTCCATCGAGCTATCATACGCCTAAAACAGAGATCGTATGCAAAAGTCACGATCACGGGAAGTTGATGTACTAACTTACCCAAACGGGGCCCACATGACTTTTGGCGCTTCATCTCCTAGGGTTAGGTTTTTGGATGTCTAGGAATTTTGGCATTCCTGTTTATTGTAAAAAGGCCTTCAGAGCCTGATTGTAGTCGTCTTCTTGTGAATGCGAGTAGCCGTCACATCTCTTCTCAGAGATAAGCTGCCACCATTCTAGCGAGTATTTCACTTTGTATTTTTAAAGTCTCTGTACATTTCTTTCATTAATAGAAATTGTGTATTACTGTATATTTGTGTTTATGGTTGCATCTCTGATACATTTCTATTATATTATTGAATATCTGTGATATCTCTGTGCATTTCTTTATTATATCTCCGCTCTCATTTCGTGCCGAAAATAATCTGGATCAGTGGTATCAGAGCAGGCTACTCTAGATCGTTTTTTCAGTGCATGTCCCCGACGAGGTCCGAGTATAGCAAGTTGGGTCTTGAGCTTGTCTCTCTTGAAGAAAATCGCTCCCGCACACCCAAGAAACCCTAAATGGCGGAAGAGAAGAAAAACGACGAAGCAAACGATCCTATCAGTTTGTTGCTTGAGCAAGCTCTCACACGACAGAGGGACAGAATAATGGAGATTTTTTCCCACATCCTTCAACGCCTGCTGATAGCAACAGGCACATCTTTATCAAGCAACCACTTTGGAGGCACCTCGCCTTTCAAGGTACAAGTTAATTTTGATATTTCTATATTTGAAGTACAAATAGATGTAGAAGCCCTAGAAAAATGGTTAAATCTGCTAGAAGTTTATTTCTCTATTCACAAATTTTCCGACAAAGAAAAGATCACCTTCATACTCCTTAAAGCTCTCCCCCATGTCAAACATTGGTGGGAAACATATTGGGAGCAGAGTTCCACAGAGGAGTTTGAAAAATATGGGGTCGATCCCACTTGGAATTTTTTTGTGGATGCGGTAAAGGAACAATATTACCATATTGGCAACTATGAGGACCAGTACATGAGATGGACCACACTGCGGCAAGAGAGGGGCCAAGAAGTTTCGGAGTTCACCAATACCTTCCATACCTTGTGCACCAAGCTAGCTATCAAAGACTCTGAACGACATTTGATTCTGAAATACTGTGGGGCTCTACACAGATGCATCCGAGCTGAAATGGATTTTCTGGACATCTCATCACTCGGTGTTGCCTATCGATATGTTGTTGAAATCGAGAAGAAACTTAAGCACCAGAAAAAACGTGACTTTGGTTCAACAAATCCACAACAACCAAAGTATGACAAAGACATTCCTAACAAACAGTCTCTCGAAAACCAGTCCAAGCCACATGAAAAGAAGGGTCACAGGAAGACAAAGAAGGACACCAAAAAATGGTGCAATTTCCACAAAATCCCCTGGCACAACACTGATGAATGTCGCTCAAAACAGTCATTGGTGGATGAGATAAAAGACAAGGATCCAAAACCTAATTTAGAATCTGATTCTGAAAATACTGGTAAAGGACAGATCATTGACGCATACCCCACTGTTACTGTCGCGACCGCAACAATTCAACCAGAAGAACCAGGAGATCCTGAAGAGGGGGAGAAACCTTTTTCATTCACATATGTGGGTGAAGGGGACCCCGCTGCATTTTATTGTTGATAGAGGAAGCCAGAAGAACCTCATCTCAGTAGAGGTCATCAAACAGTTGGGA
Source organism: Picea engelmannii (assembly GCA_009831015.1). Classification (NCBI taxonomy): domain Eukaryota; kingdom Viridiplantae; phylum Streptophyta; class Pinopsida; order Pinales; family Pinaceae; genus Picea; species Picea engelmannii. The sequence goes on from ML789734.1 coordinate 688,849, forward strand.
TTGTCGAAAACACCACACCCGCAACCATACAAAATCGGGTGGCATTACCGAGGACACAATCTTCGTGTCAGCCAACAATTTCGATTGTCATATGGCATCCAACCCTTCAAGGATGAGGTATTATGTGATGTTTCCCCACTAGATGTCTGTGATGTTCTCTTGGGCCAACCATATATGTGGAAGCGCCACACTGTTTATGAGTCTCGACCTTGCATTGTCATTGTTTCTCTAGGGGGTCATCTCTACAGAATACCAGAGGTAGTTCCGACTACTGTTCCACCTAAAAAGAGTGGCAAGGTAGTATCTTATACTGCAAAATTCAGCTTCTTCCCAATCTGTTCAAAATGGGAACAGAATGAAATTGCAACCACTACAACTTTTCCCCAAGCACCTTCTATCCAACAGAAGCAGGTCGACAAGGTTGCAACAAAGAGAAAAGATTCCTTCTGCACACCATCCTCTCATGTAGCCCAACTTGTTGAATAGCCTCAGTCTCAACAATTTTGTGACAGACTTCCACAAACTAAGCAGCACGACGTCTCCAGAAAGGCAAGCAGCTCACGAAGATGCAGATTTAGCAAACGCTTTTCCCTCTCCCCCGAGAACTCAATGCAATAGAGACCATTGCTTCCTAAGGATGGAGTATTGATCTAGGTGGATATCAATGGCCACCCGCCTTTTCCAACTGGCTCAAAACAATGTTCTACCAATTTTTGCAATTTACTATTTGTAGCAGTTTTTAACTTTCGGGGCCATTTTGAGGGCCCAAATGAAGGTTTTTCGAGATCTATGTTCTCAATGATATCCAATGTCATGATTAAGCACCCAAAATTAATCTCCTCGACGATACCTTTCCAACGAGCTATCATACGTCTAAAATGGATATCGTATGCAAAAGTTATGACCCCGGGAAGTTGATGTACTAACTTACCCAAACGGGACCCACATGACTTTTGGTGCTTCATCTCCTAGGGTTAGGTTTTTGGATGTCTAGGACTTTTGGAATTCCTATTTATTGTAAAAATACCTTCAAATCCTCATTATAGTCATCTTCTTGCAAATGCGAGTAGCCGTCACATCTCTCCTCAGAGATAAGCTGCCACCATTCTAGAAAGTATTTCATTCTGTATTTTTACAGTCTCTATGCATTTCTTTCATTAATAGAAATTGTGTATTACTGTATATTTGTGTTTATGGTTGCATCTCTGATACATTTCTTTTATATTATTGAATATCTGTGATATCTCTGTGCATTTCTCTATTATATCTCTGCTCTCATTTCGTGCCAAAAATAATTTGGATCAGTGGTATCAGAGCAGGTTGCTCATGATCGTTTTTTCAGTGCATGTCCCCAACGAGGTCCAATTATATAAAGTTGGGTCTCGAGCTTGTCTCTCTTGAAGACAATTTCTCCCGCACACCCAAGAAACCCTCAATGGCGGAAGAGAAGAAAAAAATGAAGCAGACAATCCTATCAGTCGGTTGCTTGAGCAAGCTCTCACGCGACAGAGGGACGAAATGATTGAGAATTTTTCCCACATCCTTCAATGCCTGCCGATAGAAAGAGGTGCATCTTCATCAAGCAGCCACTTTGGAGGCACCTTTCCTTTCAAGGTACAAGTTAATTTTGATATTCCTATATTTGAAGGACAGATAGATGCAGAAGCCCGAGACAAATGGTTAAATCTGCTAGAAGGTTATTTCTCTGTTCGCAAATTTTTCGACAAAGAAAAGATCACCTTCGCACTCCTTAAAGCTCTCCCCCATGTCAAACATTGGTGGGAAACTTATTGGCAGTAGAGTTCCACAGAGGAGTCTGAAATATATGGGGTCAATCTCACTTGGGATTTTTTTGTGGATGCGGTAAAGGAACAATATTACCCTATTGGCAACTATGAGGACCAGTACATGAGATGGACCACACTGCGGTAAGAGAGGGGCCAAGTAGTTCCAGAGTTCACCAATACCTACCATACCTTGCGCACCAAGCATGGTATCAAAGACTCTAAACGACATTTGGTTATGAAATACCATGGGGCTCTACACAGATACATCCAAACTGAAATGGATTTTCTGGACATCTCATCACTCAGTGCTGCCTATCGATATGTTGTTAAACTTGCGCAGAAATTTAAACACCAGAACAAACGAGACTTTGGTTCTACAAATCCGCAACAACCAAAGTATGAAAAAGACATCCCTAACAAACAGTCTCTCGAAAACTAGTCCAAGCCACATGAAAAGAAGGGTCATGGGAAGAAAAAGAAGGACACTGAAAAATGGTGCGATTTCCACAAAATCCCCTGGCACAACACCAATGAATGTCACTCAAAACAGTCATTGGTGGCCGAGATGAAATACAAGGAGCCAAACCCTGATTCAGAATCTGATTCTGAAAATACTGGTAAAGGACAGATCATTGACGCAGACCCCATTGCTACTGTCGCGACCACAACAATTCAACCAGAAGTACCAGGAGATGCTGAAGAGGGGGAGCACCTGTTTCATTCACAGATGCGGGTGAAGGGGACCCCGCTGCATTTTATTGTTGATAGCGGAAGCCAGAAGAACCTCATCTCAGCAGAGGTCATCAAACAGTTGGGATTGTCGATAACACCACACCCGTATCCATACAAAATCGGGTGGCTTCACCGAGGATGAGATCTTCATGTTAGCCAGCAATGTCGATTGTCATATGGCATCCAACCCTTCAAGGATGAGGTATTATGTGATGTTTCCCCACTAGATGTCTTTGATGTTGTCTTGGGCCAACCATATATGTGGAAGCACCACGATGTTTATGATTCTCGACCCCGCAGTGTCATTGTTTCTCTAGGGGGTCATCTCTACAAAATACCAGAGGTAGTTCCGACTACTATTCCACCTAAAAAGTTCCACAAGGTAGTATCTCATACTGTAAAATTCAGCTTCTTCACAATCTATTCAAAATGGGAACAAAAGGACACTCCAACCGCTACAACTTCACCCCAAGCACCTTCTATCCAACAGAAGAAGATCGACAAGGTTGCAACAAAGAAAAAATATTCCTTCTGCACACCATCCTCTCATGTAGCTCAACTTGTTGAACAGCCTCAGCCTCAACAGGTTCGTGACAGACTTCCACAAACTGAGCAACGCGACGTCTCCAGAAAGGCAAGCATCTCACCATGATGCAGATTTAGTAAACTATTTCCCCTCTCCCCTGGGAACTCAATGCAATGGAGACCATTTATTCCTAAGGAGGGAGGATTGATCCAGGTGGATATCGGTGGCCACCCACCTTTTCTGCCTGGCTCAAAATAGTTTTCTGCCAATTTTGGCAATTTACTATTTTTAGCAGTGTTTAACTTCTGGGGCCATTTTGAGGGCCCAAATGAAGTTTTTTCGATTTCGAGGTTCTAAATTATAGACAAAGACATGATTGAGCCCCCAAAATTAATCTCCTCGATGATACCTTTCCAACGAGCTATCATATGCCTAAAACGAAGATCGAATGCAAAACTTACGATGTCGCGAAGTTGATGTACTAACTTACCCAAACGGGGCCCACATGACTTTTGGCGCTTCATCTCCTAGGGTTAGGTTTTTGGATGTCTAGGAATTTTGGCATTCCTATTTATTGTAAAAAGGTCTTCAGAGCCTCATTGTATTCATCTTCTTGCGAATGCGAGTAGCCATCACATCTCTTCTCAGAGATAAGCTACCAATATTCTAGTGAGTATTTCACTCTGTCTTTTTACAATCTATGTACATTTCTTTCATTAATAGAAATCATGTATTACTGTATATTTGTGTTTATGGTTGCATATCTGATACATTTATGTTATATTATTGAATATTTGTGATATCTCTGTGCATTTCTTTATTATATCTCTGCTCTCATTTCGTGCCAAAAATAATCTGGATCAGTGGTATCAGAGCAGGCTACCCTTGATTGTTTTTTCAGTGCATGTCCTCGACAAGGTCCGAGTATAGAAAGTTGGGTCTCGAGCTTGTCTCTCTTGAAGAAAATATCTCCCACACACCCAAGAAACCTTTAATGGCGGTAGAGAAGGAAAACAACGGAGCAGACGATCCTATCAGTCTGTTGCTTGAGAAATCTCTCATGCGATAGAGAAACGAAATGATGGAGAATTTTTCCCACATCCTTCAATGTCTGCCGATAGCAACAGGCGAATCTTCATCAAGCGGACACTTTGGAGGCACCTCGCCTTTCAGGGCACAAGTTAATTTTGATATTCCTATATTTTAAGGACAGATAGATGCAGAAGCCCTAGACAAATAGTTAAATCTGCTAGAAGGTTATTTCTCTGTTCACAAATTTTTCGACAAAGAAAAGATCACCTTCGCACTCCTTAAAGCTCTCCCCCATGTAAAACATTGGTGGGAAACTTATTGGGAGCAGAGTTTCATAAAGGAGTCTGGAATATATGGGGTCGATCCCACTTGAGATTTTTTTGTGGATGCGGTAAAGGAACAATATTACCCTATTGGCAACTATGAGGACCAGTACATGAGATGGACCACACTGCAGCAAGAGAGGGGCCAAGCAATTCCGGAGTTCACCAATACCTTGCGTACTAAGCTAGGTATCAAAGACTCCGAACAACATTTGGTTCTGAAATACTGTGGGGCTCTACACATATACATCCAAACTGAAATGGATTTTCTGGACATCTCATCACTCTGTGCTGCCTATCGATATGATGTTAAAATCGAGCATAAATTTAAGCACCATAACAAATGGGACTTTGGTTCTGAAAATCCGCAACAACCAAAGTCTGACAAAGATGTCCCTAACAAATGGTCTCTTGAAAACCAGTCCAAGCCACATGAAAAGAAGGGTCACGGGAAGACAAAGAAGGACACTGGAAAATGGTGCGATTTACACAAAATCCCCTGGCACAACACCGATGAATGTCGCTAAAAATAGTCATTGGTGGCCGAGATCAAAGACAAGGATCCGAGCCCTGATTTAGAATATGACTCTAAAAATACTGGTAAAGGAAAGATCATTGACGCAGACCCCACTGCTATTTTCACGACTACAACAATTCAAGTAGAAGAACCAGGAGATCCTAAAGAGGGGGAGCACCTTTTTCTTTCACAGATGTGGGTGAAGGGGACCCCGCTACATTTTATTGTTGATAGTTAAAGCCAGAAGAACCTCATCTTAGCAGAGGTCATCAAATAGTTGGGATTGTCGACAACGGCACACCTGTAGCCATACAACATCAGGTGGCTTTCCGAGGATGAGATCTTTGTGTCAGCCAGCAATTTCGATTGTCATATGGCATCCAACCCTTCAAGGATGAGGTATTATGTGATTTTTCCCCACTATATGTCTGTGATGTTCTCTTGGTCCAACCATATATGTGGAAGCACCACGCTATTTATGAGTCTCGACCCCGCAGTGTCATTGTTTCTCTAGGGGGTCATCTCTAGAGAATACCAGAGGTAGTTCCGACTACTGTTCCACCTAAAAAGTGCCGCATGGCAGTATCTCATACAACAAAATTCAGCTTCTTCATAATCTGTTCAAAATGGGAACAGAAGGACAATGCAACCACTACAGCTTCGCCCCAAGCACCTTCGATCCAACAGAAGAAAGTCAACAAGGTTGCAGCAAAGAGAAAAGATTCCTTCTGCACACCATCCTCTCATGTAGTTCGACTTGTTGAACAGCCTCATCCTCAATAGGTTCGTGACAGACTTTCACAAACTGAGTAGCACGACGTCTCCAGAAAGGAAAGCAGCTCACCAAGATGCAGATTCAACAAATGATTTTCCCTCTCTCCCAAGAACTCAACGCAATGGAGAGATTCCTAAGGAGGGAGGAATGATCTGGGTGGATATCGGTGGCCACCCACCTTTTCCGACTGGCTCAAAATAGTTTTCTGCCAATTTTGGCAATTTACTATTTTTAGCAGTTTTTAACTTTCGGGGCCATTTTGAGGGCCAAAATGAAGGTTTTTCAAGATCGAGGTTCTCAATGATATCAAAAGGCATTATTAATCCACCAAAATGAATCTCCTCGACGATACCTTTCCAACGATCTACCATACGCCTAAAACGGAGTTCATATCCAAAAGTTACGACCCCGGGAAGTTGATGTACTAACTTACCCAAACGGGGCCCACATGACTTTTGGCGCTTCATCTCCTAGCGTTAGGTTTTTGGATGTCTAGGAATTTTGGCATTCCTGTTTATTGTAAAAATACCTTCAGAGCCTCATTGTAGTCGTATTCTTGCGAATGTGAGTAGCCATCACATCTCTTCTCAAATATAAGCTGCCACCATTTTAGCAACTATTTCACTCTGTATTTTTAGAGTCTTTGTACATTTATTTCATTAATAGAAATCGTGTATTACTGTATATTTGTGTTTATGGTTTCATATTTGATACATTTCTGTTATATTATTGAACACCTGCGATATCTCTGTGCATTTCTTTATTATATCTCTGCTCTCATTTCGTGACGAAAATAATCCGGATCAGTGGTATCAGAGTAGGATGATCTTGATCGTTTTTTCAGTGCATGTCTTCGATGAGGTCCGAATATAGCAAGTTGGGTCTCGAGCTTGTCTCTCTTGAATACAATCGCTCTCGCACATCCAAGAAACCCTCAATTGTGGAAGAGAAGAAAAACGATGGAGCAGACAATCCTATCAGTCTGTTGCTTGAGCAAGCTCTCACGTGACAGAGGGACGAAATGATGGAGAATTTTTCCCACATCCTTCAACGCTTACCGATAGCAACAGGCCCATCTTCATCAAGAGGACACTTTGGAGGCACCTCTCCTTTCAAGGTACAAGTTAATTTTGATATTCCTGTATTTGAAGGACAGATAGATGCAGAAGCCCTAGACAAATGGTTAAATCTACTAGAAGGTTATTTCTTTGTTCACAAATTTTCCGACAAAGAAAAGATCAACTTTGCACTCCTTAAAGCTCTCCCCCATGTCAAACATTGGTGGGAAACTTATTGGGAGCAGAGTTCCACAAAGGAGTCTAAAATATATGGGGTCGATCCCACTTGGGATTTTTTTGTGGATGCGGTAAAGGAACAATATTACCCTATTGGCAACTATGAGGACCAGTACATGAGATGGACTACACTATGGCAAGAGAGGGGCCAAGAAGTTCCGGAGTTCACCAATACCTTCCATACCTTGCACAGCAAGCTAGGTATCAAAGACTCCGAAAGACATTTGGTTCTGAAATACCGTGGGGCTCTACACAGATACATCCAAACTGAAATGGATTTTCTGGACATCTCATCACTCGGTGTTGCCTATCGATATGTTGTTAAAATCGAGAAAAAATTTAAGGACCAGAAAAAACGGGACTTTGGTTCTGCAAATCTGCAACAACCAAAGTATGACAAAGATGTCCCTAACAAACAGTCTCTCGAAAACTAGTCCAAGCCACATGAAAAGAAGGGTCACCGGAAGACAAAGAAGGACACCGGAAAATGGTGCGATTTCCACAAAATCCCCTGGCACAACACCGATGAATGTTGCTCAAAACAGTCATTAGTGGCCGAGATCAAAGACAAGGAGCCAAACACTGATTCAGAATCTGATTCTGAAAATACTGGTAAATGACAGATCATTGACGCAGACCCCACTGCTACTGTCGCAACCGCAACAATTCAACCAGAAGAACTAGGAGATCCTGAAGAGGGGGAGTGCCTTTTTCATTCACATATGTGGGTGAAGGAGACCCCACTGCATTTTATTGTTGATAGTGGAAGCCAGAAGCACCTCATCTCTGCAGAGGTCGTCAAACAGTTGGGATTGTCGACAACACCACACCCGCAGCCATACAACATCGGGTGGCTTCGTCGAGGACGAGATCTTCGTGTCAGCCAACAATTTCGATTGTCATATGGCATTCAACCCTTCAAGGATGAGGTATTATGTGATTTTTCCCCACTAGATGTCTGTGATGTTCTCTTGGGCCAACCATATATGTGGAAGCGCCACGTTGTTTATGAGTCTCAACCCCGTAGTGTCATTGTTTCTCTAGGGGGTCATCTCTACAGAATACCAGAGGTAGTTCTGACTACTATTCCACCTAAAAAGTGTCGCAAGGTTGTATCTCATACTGCAAAATTCAGCTTCTTCACAATCTGTTCAAAATGGGAACATAAGGACACTGCAACCGCTATAGTTTCACCCCAAGCACCTTCTATCCAACAGGAGAAGGTCGACAAGGTTGCAACAAAGAGAAAAGATTCTTTCTGCACACCATCCTCTCATGTAGCTCGACTTGTTGAATAGCCTCAGCCTCAACAGGTTCATGACAGACTTCTACAAACTGAGCAGCGCGACGTCTCCAGAAAGCCAAGCAACTCACCAAGATGCAGATTCATTAAACGCTTTTCCCTCTCCCACAGGAACTCAATGCAATGGATACCATTTATTCCTAAGGAGGGATGATTGATCCAAGTGGATATCAGTGGCCACCCACCTTTTTTTACTGGCTCAAAACAGTTTTCTGACAATTTTGGCAATTTACTATTTTTAGTAGTTTTTAACTTCCGAGGCCATTTTGAGGGCCCAAATGAAGGTTTTTCGAGATATATATTCTCAATTATATCCAAAGGCATGATTGATCACCCAAAATTAATCTCCTCTACGATACCTTTCCAATGAGCTATCATATGCCTAAAACGGAGATCGTATGCAAAAGTTACGACCCCAGGAAGTTGATGTACTAACTTACCCAAATGGGGCCCACATGACTTTTGGCGCTTCATTTCCTAGGGTTAGGTTTTTGGATGTCTAGGACTTTTGGCATTCCTGTTTATTGTAAAAAGGCCTTCAGAGCCTCATTGTAGTCATCTTCTTGCGAATGCGAGTAGTCGTCACATCTCTTCTCAGAGATAAGCTGCCACCATTCTAGCGAGTATTTCACTCTATATTTTTACAGTCTCTGTACATTTCTTTCATTAATAGAAATTGTGTATTACTGTATATTTGTGTTTATGGTTGCATCTCTGATAGATTTCTGTTATATTATTGAATATCTGTGATATCTCTGTGCATTTCTTTATTATATCTCCTCTCTCATTTCGTGCCAAAAATAATCCGGATCAGTGGTATCAGAGCAGGCTGCTCTTGATCATTTTTTCAGTGAATGTACCCGACGAGGTCTGAGTATAGCAATTTGGGTCTTGAGCTTGTCTCTCTTTAAGACAATCGCTCCTGCACACCCAAGAAACCCTCAATGGTGGAACAGAAGAAAAACGACAAAGCAGGCAATCCTATCAATCTGTTGCTTGAGCAAGCTCTCACGCGACATAGGTAAGAAATGATGGAGACTTTTTCCCACATCCTTCAATGTCTGCCGATAGCAAAAGGCACATCTTCATCAAGCGGCCACTTTGGAGGCACCTCACCTTTCAAGGTACAAGTTAATTTTGATATTCCTATATTTGAAGGACAGATAGATGCATAAGCCCTAGACAAATGGTTAAATATGCTAGAAGGTTATTTCTCTGTTCACAAATTTTTCGACAAAGAAAAGATCACCTTCGCACTCCTTAAAGGTCTCCCCCATGTCAAACATTGGTGGGAAACTTATTGGGAGAAAAGTTCCAAAGAGGAGTCTGAAATATATGGGGTTGATCCCACTTGGGATTTTTTTGTGGATGCGGTAAAGCAACAATATTACCCTATTGGCAACTATGAGGACCAGTACATGAGATGGACCACACTGCGGCAAGAGAGGGGCCAAGCAATTATGAAGTTCACCAATACCTTCCATACCTTGTGCACCAAGCTAGGTATCAAAGACTCTGAACGACATTTGGTTCTGAAATACCATGGGGCTCTACATAGATACATCCAAACTAAAATGGATTTTATGGACATCTCATCACTCAGTGTTGCCTATCGATATGCTATCAAAATCAAGCAGAAATTTAAGAACCAGAACAAACGGGACTTTGGTTCTGCAAATCCGCAACAACTAAAGTATAACAAAGACGTCCCTAACAAACAGTCTCTCAAAAACTAGTCCAAGCCACATGAAAAGAAGGGTCACGTGAAGACAAAGAAGGACAATGAAAAATGGTGTGATTTCCACAAAAGCCCCTAACACACACAGATGAATGTTGCTCAAAATAGTCATTGGTGGCTGAGATCAAAGAGAAGGAGCCGAACCCTTATTCAGAATCCGATTCTAAAAATATTGGTAAAGGACAGATCATTGACGCAGACCCCACTGCTAATGTCGCGACCGCAACAATTCAACCAGAAGAACCAGGAGATCCTGAAGAGGGGGATCGAATTTTTCATTCACATATGTGGGTGAAGGGAACCCCACTTCATTTTATTGTTGATAGCGGAAGCCAGAAGAACCTCATCTCAACAGAGGTCGTCAAACAGTTGGGATTGTCGACAACACCACACCTACAACCATACAACGTCAGGTGGCCTTGCCAAGGATGAGATCTTCGTGTCAGCCAACAATGTCGATTGTCATATGGCATCCAACCCTTCAAGGATGAGGTATTATGTGATGTTTCCCCACTAGATGTTTGTGATGTTCTCTTGGGCCAACCATATATGTGGAAGCTCCACGCTATTTATGAGTCTCAACCCCACAGTGTCATTGTTTCTCTAGGGGATCATCTCTACAAAATACCAGAGGTAGCTTCGACTATTGTTCCACCTAAAAAGTGCCTCAACATAGTATCTCATACTGCAAAATTCAACTTCTTCACAATCTGTTCAAAATGGGAACAAAAGGACACTGTAACCACTACAACTTCACCCCAAGCACCTTCTATCCAACAAAAGCAGATCGACAAGGTTGCAGCAAAGCGAAAAGATTCATTTTTCACACCATCTTCTCATGTAGCCCGACTTGTTGAACAGCCTCAACCTCAACAGGTTCATGATAGACTTCCACAAACTGAGCAGCGCGATGTCTCCAGAAAGGCAAGCAACTCACCAAGATGGAGATTCAGCAAACGCTTTTCCCTCTCCCCCGGGAATCCAACGCAATGGAGACCATTTCTTCCTAAGGAGGGAGGATTGATCCAGGTGGATATCGGTGGTAACCCACCTTTTCCGACTGGTTAAAAATATTTTTCTGCCAATTTTGGCAATTTACTATTTTTAGCAGTTTTTAACTTTCGGGGCCGTTTTGAGGGCCCAAATGAAGGTTTTTCTAGATTGAGGTTCTCAATGATAGATAAAGGTATTATTAAGCCCCCAAAATGAATCTCCTTGATGATACCTTTCCAACGAGCTATCATATGCCTAAAATGGAGTTCATATGCAAAAGTTACGACCCCGGGAAGTTGATGTACTAACTTACCCAAATGGGGCCCACATGACTTTTGGCGCTTCATCTCCTAGGGTTAGGTTTTTGGTTTTCTAGGAATTTTGGCATTCTTGTTTATTATAAAAATGCCTTTAGAGCCTCATTGTAGTCATCTTCTTGCGAATTCAAGTAGCCGTCACATCTCTTCTCAGAGATAAGCTGCCACCATTCTAGCGAGTATTTCACTCTGTATTTTTACAGTCTCTGTACATTTCTTTCATTAATAGAAATCGTGTATTACTGTATATTTGTGTTTATGGTTGCATCTATGATACATTTTTGTTACATTATTGAATATATGCGATATCTCTGTGCATTTCTTTATTATATCTTCACTCTTGTTTCATGCCGAAAATAATTCGGATCAGTGGTATCAGAGCAGGCTGCTCTTGATCGTTTTTTCAGTGCATGTCCCCGATGAGGTACAAGTATAGCAAGATGGGTCTCGAGCTTGTCTTTCTTGAAGAAAATCGCTCCCTCACACCTAAGAAACCCTCAATGGTGGAAGAGAAGAAAAACGACGGAGTAGACGTTCCTATCAATCTGTTGCTTGAACAAGCTCTCATGCGACAAAGGGATGAAATGATGGAGAATTTTTCCCACATCCTTCAACGCCTGCCGATAGCAACAACCGCATCTTCATCAAGTGGCCACTTTGGAGGCACCTCGCCTTTCAAGGTATAAGTTAATTTTGATATTCCTGTATTTGAAGGACAGATAGATGCGGAAGTCCTAGACAAATGGTTAAATATGCTAGAAGGTTATTTCTCTGTTCACAAATTTTTCGACAAAGAAAATATCACCTTCGCACTCCTTAAAGCTCTCCCCCATGTCAAACATTGGTGGGAAACTTATTGGGATAAGAGTTCCACAGAGAAGTCTGAAATATATGGGGTCGATCATACTTGGGATTTTTTTGTGGATGCGGTAAAGAAACAATATTACCCTATTGGGAAGTATGAGGACCAGTACATGAGATGGACCACATTGTAGCAAGAGAGGGGCTAAGCAGTTATGGAGTTCACCAATACCTTCCATACCTTGTGCTCCAAGATAGGTATCAAAGACTCCGAACAACATTTGGTTCTGAAATACCGTAGGGCTCTACACATATACATCCAAACTGAAATGGATTTTTTGGACATCTCATCACTCGGTGTTGCCTATCGATATGTTGTTAAAATCGAGCAGAAATTTAAGCACCAGAACAAACGAGACTTTGTTTCTGCAAATTCACAACAACCAAAGTATAACAAAGATGTCCCTAACAAACAGTCTCTCGAAAACTAGTCCAAGCCACATGAAAAGAAGGGTCACGTGAAGACAAAGAAGGACACTGGAAAATGGTGCGATTTCCACAAAAGCCCCTAGCACAACACCGATGAATGTCACTGAAAACAATCATTGGTGGCCAAGATAAAAGAGGAGTTGAACCCTGATTCAGAATCTGATTATGAAAATATTGGTAAAGGACAGATCATTGACGCAGACCCCACTGCTACTGTCATAACCGCAACAATTCAACCAGAAGAACCAGGAGATCCTGAAGAGGTGGAGCACCTTTTTCATTCACAGATGTGGGTGAAGGGAACCCCGATGCATTTTATTGTTGATAGTGGAAGCTAGAAGAACCTCATCTCAACAGAGGTCATCAAATAGTTGGGATTGTCGACAACACTACACCCGCAGCCATACAACGTCGAGTGGCTTCGCCGAGTATGAGATCTTCGTGTCAGCCAACAATGTCGATTTTCATATGGCATCCAACCCTTCAAGGATGAGGTATTATGTGATGTTGCCCCACTAGATGTCTGTGATGTTCTCTTGGACCAACCATATATGTGGAAGTGCCACGTTGTTTATGAGTCTCGACCCCGCAGTGTCATTGTTTCTCTAGGGGTCATCTCTACAGAATACCAAAGGTAGTTCCGACTATTGTTCCACCTAAAAAGTGTCTCAAGGTAGTATCTCATACTACAAAATTCAGATTCTTCACAATCTGTTCAAAATGGGAACAGAAGGACACTACAACCACTACAGCTTCGCCCCAAGCACCTTCTATCCAATAGAAGCAGGTTGACAAGGTTGCAGCAAAGAGAAAAGATTCATTTTTCACACCATCCTCTCATGTAGCCCAACTTTTTGAACAGCCTCAGCCTCAACAGGTTCCTGACAGACTTCCAAAAACTGAGCAGCGCGACGTCTCTAAAAAGGCAAGCAACTCACCAAGATGGAGATTCAACAAACGCTTTTCCCTCTCCCCTGGGAACCCAACGCAATGGAGACCATTGATTCCTAAGGAGGGATGATTGATCAAGGTGTATATTAGTGGCCACCCACCTTTTCTGACTGGTTCAAAATAGTTTTCTGCCAATTTTGGCAATTTACTATTTTTAGCAGTTTTTAACTTCCGGGGCCATTTTGAGCACCCAAATGAAGGTTTTTGAGATCGAGGTTCTCAATGAAAGCTAAAGGCATTATTGATCCCCCAAAATGAATCTCCTCTACGATACCTTTCCAACGAGCTATCATACGCCTAAAATGGAGTTCATATGCAAAAGCTACGACCCCAGGAAGTTGATGTACTAACTTACCCAAACGGGGCCCACATGACTTTTGACACTTCATCTCCTAGGGTTATGTTTTTGGTTGTCTAGGAATTTTGGCATTCCTGTTTATTGTAAAAAGGCCTTTAGAGCCTCATTGTAGTCGTCTTCTTGCGAATGCGAGTAGCCGTCACATCTCTTCTCATAGATAAGTTGCCACCATTCTAGCGAGTATTTCACTCTGTATTTTTACAGTCTCTGTACATTTCTTTCATTAATAGAAATCGTGTATTACTGTATATTTGTGTTTATGGTTGCATCTCTTATACATTTCTGTTATATTATTGAATATCTGCAATATCTTTGTGCATTTCTTTATTATATCTCCGCTGTCGTTTCGTGTCGAAAATAATCTGGATCAGTGGTATCAGAGCAGGCTACTCTTGATCATTTTTTCAGTGCATGTTCCCGACGAGGTCCGAGTATAGCAAGTTGGGTCTTGAGCTTGTCTCTCTTGAAGACAATCGCTCCCACACACCTAAGAAACCGTCAATGGTAGAAGAGAAGAAAAATGATGGAGTAGACAATCCTATCAGTCGGTTGCTTGAGCAAGCTCTCACGCGACAGTGGGATGAAATGATGGAGAATTTTTCCCACATCTTTCAATGCCTATCGATAGCAACAAGCACATCTTCATCAAGCGGCCACTTTGGAGGCACCTTTCCTTTCAAGGTACAAGTTAATTTTAATATTTTTGTATTTGAAGGATAAATAGATGCAGAAGCCCTAGACAAATGGTTAAATATGCTAGAAGGTTATTTATCTATTCACAAATTTTCCGACAAAGAAAATATCACCTTCAAACTTCTTAAAGCTCTCCCCCATGTCAAACATTGGTGGGAAACTTATTGGGAGAAGAGCTCCACAGAGGAGTCTAGAATATATGGGGTCGATCCCACTTGGAATTTTTTTGTGGATGTGGTAAAGGAAAAATATTACCCTATTGGAAACTATGAGGACCAGTACATGAGATGGACCACACTGCAGCAAAAGAGGGGCCAAAAAGTTTCGGAGTTCACCAATACCTTCCATACCTTGCACACCAAGCTAGGTATCAAAGACTCCGAACGACATTTGGTTCTGAAATACCATGGGGCTCTACACAGATACATCTAAACTAAAATGGATTTTCTGGACATCTCATCACTCGGTGCTGCCTATCGATATGTTGTTAAAATCGAGCAGAAATTTAAGCACCAGAACAAACAGGACTTTGGTTTTGCAAAGCCGCAACTACCAAAGTATGACAAAGACGTCCCTAACAAAAATTCTCTCAAAAACTAATCCAAGCCACATGAAAAGAAGGGTCACGAGAAGACAAAGAAGGACACCGGAAAATGGTCTGATTTCCACAAAAGCCCCTGTCACAACACCGATGAATGTTCCTCAAAACAGTCATTGGTGGCCGAGATCAAAGACAAGGAGATGAACCCTGATTCAAAATCTGATTTTGAAAATACTGGTAAAGGACAGATCATTGACGTAGACCCCACTGCTACTGTCATGACTGCAGCAATTCAACCAGAAGAACCAGGAGATCCTGAAGAGGGGGAGTGCCTTTTTCATTCACAGATGTGGGTGAAGGGGATCCCGCTGCATTTTATTGTTGATAGCGGAAGCAAGAAGAACCTCATCTCAGCAGAGGTCGTCAAATAGTTGGGATTGTCGACAACACCACACTCGCAACCATACAGCATCTGGTGGCTTCGCCGAGGACGAGATCTTCGTGTCAGCCAGCAATGTCGATTGTCATATGGCATCCAACCCTTCAAGGATGAGGTATTATGTGATGTTTCCCCACTATATGTCTTTGATGTTCTCTTGGTCCAACCATATATGTGGAAGCGCCACGATGTTTATGAGTCTCGACCCTGCAGTGTCATTGTTTCTCTAGGGGGTCATCTCTATAGAATACCAGAGGTAGTTCCAACTACTGTTCCACCTAAAAAGTGCCACAAGGTAGTATCTCATATTGCAAAATTCAGCTTCTTCACAATCTATTCAAAATGGGAACAAAAGGATTCTGCAACCACTACAGCATCACCCCAAGCACCTTCTATCCAACAGAAGTAGGTCGAAAAGGTTGCAACAAAGAGAAAATATTGCTTCTGCACACCATCCTCTCATGTAGTTCAACTTGTTGAACAGCCTCAGCCTCAACAGGTTCGTGACAAACTTCGACAAACTGAGCAGCGTGATGTCTCCAGAAAGGCAAGCAGCTCACCAAGATGCAGATTCAACAAACGCTTTTCCCTCTCCCCTGGGAACTCAACGCAATGGATAACATTGCTTCCTAGGGAGGGAGGAATGATCTGGGTTGATATCGGAGGCCACCCACCATTTTCGACTAGCTCAAAATAGTTTTCTGCCAATTTTGGCAATTTACTATTTTTAGCAGTTTTTAACTTCCGGGGCCATTTTGAGGGCCCAAATGAAGATTTTTCGAGATATAGGTTCTCAATGATAGTCAAAGACATGATTTATCCCACAAAATGAATCTCCTCGATGATACCTTTCCAACGAGCTATCATACGCCTAAAACGAAGATCGTATGCAAAACTTACGACCCCGGGAAGTTGATGTACTAACTTACCCAAACGGGGCCCACGTGACTTTTGGCGCTTCATCTCCTAGGGTTAGGTTTTTGGATGTCTAGGACTTTTGGCATTCCTGTTTATTGTAAAAAGGCCTTCAAATCCTCATTGTATTCGTCTTCTTGTGAATGTGAGTAGCCGTCACATCTCTTCTCAGAGATAAGCTGCCAACATTCTAGCGAGTATTTCACTCTGTATTTTTAAAGTCTCTGTACATTTCTTTCATTAATAGAAATCATGTATTACTATATATTTGTATTTATGGTTGCATCTATGATACATTTATGTTATATTATTGAATATCTGCAATATCTCTGTGCATTTATTTATTATATCTCCGCTCTCATTTCGTGCCGAAAATAATCCGGATCACCTGTTGATGACCAAATCCTTTATAGTGGGATTCCACTTGACTTCCAATCACGAGTCTATAACCGGTTCGATGTGAAAATTAGTTTCTAGAATGTGCACAAGGACCTTTTCCTCCTTATTCGCAGGAAATCCTAGCATGTTGCTTGAATAACCAGTCTCACTCGACTTAGCTTTGTGCATGTATCTCAGGTTGGGGATATCAAAATGTGTCTTTACAGAGAGCAGGAAGTTGAGCAGCTTGGATATCACTTTGGTTATGGATACGCAGATATCTTCATACTTGGGGAGTGGTAATTATAGAACTCCATTTATGAAGCAAAGACAGATTACATATAAAGAGCGTTGGGTTGCCATGCTAGGTCAATCCATTTTGAATGATTAGCTTTTGAGTTCGATACATGGCGGCATTCAGCTGATGTCACATGGCTACGAAGTACCAAACGAATGAAGCAAGGTGATCTGACTAGCCATCACCCGATCCACGGGTGGTGGATTTGAAATGTTGAGACACGTGATATTGCGTCCTTGCGAAAGTGGTTTAGACAAAACCACCTACTTGCACAAGTGTATCTCGGAAGGCACTGTGCATCATTTTTCTCGAGACTTGGGTCTTATCTAGAATTGTCATGGTGATAACATCGGGAAACCGAGAGTGATAATGCCAATGTGTATGTTGAATCGAAATGGTGCATATTCTCATGAATTATTGAATTGTTATCCTGATTAGTTTCGATGGCTGGATGTTTTGTAGAATTAACAACAACTTGGTCAGGTTAGACCAGTGCAGAGTCCGTAGGAATGGAAGAGACGTAGGGGAATTACAGTCATCCAGAGAAGAGCAAAGGGAAGAATGTCCATTTGGGCATGGAAGGAATGAACTCCAATGGACATGGAAAAGAAAGGAATGAAGATATGAATATGGCTGAGACCATTAAGAATTTGCAGAAGGATGGCCAAATCCATAAAGCTGATAATGAAAGGCTTATTAAAGCCAAAGAGCAGCATGATGACTTCAACATGAAGCTATTGGAGGGTTTGTACAGAATAGAGAAGAAATTGGTTAAGGAGAGTGACTCAAGTAGATCTGAGAGTCACAAATCTTCAGAGGAGAAAGGAAAAGTAAAAAGTGCTAGTAGACATCACCATCATCCCCTAAGGCATTCCCATAAGAGAGCAGGCAACAAATCAAGTCTATCCCATGTCAAAAGGTATACGAGATCTGGGGTGGATGACCTGTGAGGAGAAATGAACAAAATAAAACCTCCTACATTTGATGGTGAGCACAAGAGGGATGAAGATGCCGAAACATGGTTGCTAGGCATGAGGAAGTATTTTCAATTGCATAATTATTCTTCTTATGCTGAAGGTAGAATCGCCATATATCAACTCAAAGGAAAGGCCTCCATGTGGTGGGATCAACTTGTGCAGGTAAAACACATTGTAGAGAACAGTGTTACTTGGAGGGAATTCAAGAAGTATTTTGAGAAGAAGTACTTGACTAAGAGATACTATGACAAGAAAATGAAAGAGTTCTTTGAACTCAAGCTTGGACGTACGACCATAGATGAATATGAGAGAAGGTTTATGGAACTGCTAAAGTATGTCTCTTTCATTAAGGATGAGATAATCAAGATTCAATGGTATTTAAGTGGATTTCCATCGTTCATCAGTGAAAAAATACAGTATGATGATCCCAATACATTAGAAGAAACCATAAGGAGAGCTAAATGCTTATATGACCAGTTGAAAGCAAGGCCAACTTTCCAAAAGTCTTGGGAAGACAATAAGAAATTCAAGATGGATCCAAGGAAGAAGGGAGCTAAGACACCATTCTTCATAAATAATCCACAATGGCAGCAAACACATAAAGAAACCAGAGTGATTGACACAGGGAGTCAAGGGCCAAGACAACCACCTATGCAATGTTAGGGTTGTAAAAGAGACCATAGGTTCAGAGATTGTCCTCACAGAGGTGAAAAAGGTAGGTATTTTCACAATGTACAATGAGTTGAGACAATAGAGGACATGGGCATAAATGTGCCAAGGATTTATGTAGCCCTAGACAACAAGCAAGTAGAGTATCAGTTCCACATGATTGATGTGGAAGGTATGATCAACAACCAAACCCTTGCTATTTTAATTGATTTAAGAGCTAGTCATAGTTATATAGACCCTAAGATGGTGGAAAGTTTGCAATTTACAAGAAGAAAGCATGGGAAATCCTGGTTGGTGCAACTGGCTAGAGGATCCAGAAGAAAAGTCACTGAAATGGTTAAGTCTTGCTTCATAGACATGAATGGACTGAATACCAAGGCAGATTTGAACATCTTACCTTTAGGTTCCTATGACTGTTTAATTGGGATGGATTGGTTGGACCCACATAATTATCTATTGGATTGTCATAAGAAATCATTCACTTGCTTGGATGAAGAAGGGAACCAAAGGAGAGTGCAGGGAATTCTCAGGGCAGTAACCATTAGAAAAATTTCAGCATTGCAGCTGAAGAAATGTTATAGAAAAGGATGTCAAATTTTTGCAGCTCATATGGAGGAGACACCTAAAGACAAGGTGCCAAATTTGGAGGATCATGCAGTCTTAAAAGAGTTTCAATATGTATTCAAGGAAGTACCAGTACTACCCCCAAGGAGAGACATTGATTTCTCTATAGATTTGATGCCTAGAGAAGTGCCAGTATCAAAGACTCCTTACAGAATGAGTACACCAGAATTGAAGGAGTTGCAAATGTAGTTTGAAGAACTACTGAAAAAGGGGTATGTACACCCAAGTGTGTCACCTTGGGGTGCCCCAGTCTTGTTTGTGAAAAAGAAATATGGAACGTTAAGATTGTGCATTGACTTCAGACAGTTGAATAAAGTGACGGTTAAGAACAAGTATCCTCTACCAAGGATTGATGACCTCTTTGATTAATTGAAGGATGCAAGGATATTTTCAAAGATAGATCTCAGATCAAGATACTATCAGGTATGAATTAAAGAAGAAGATATTAGAAAGACTGCCTTCAGGACAAGGTATGGTCATTATGAGTTCATAGTGGTACCATTTGGGTTGTCAAATGCACCAGCTGTTTTCATGTGCTTAATGAATGGTGTTTTCCGAGAGTATTTTGTCATTGTCTTTTTGGATGACATTATTATATATTCCAAGTCATAGGAAGAGCATGAACATCATTTGAGGATGGTGTTGCAAGTATTAAGGTAACATCACTTGTATGCCAAATTGAGAAAGTTCTCATTTTATCAGAAACAAATTCATTATTTGGGGCATATCATCCCAAAAGATGGGATAGCAATGGACCCTGAGAAGGTAGAAGCCATTAGAGAATGGTCAGCACCAAAGAATGTGACATAGGTTAGATCTTTCATGGGCCTTGTAGGTTACTACAGGAGATTCATGGGAGGATTATCAAATATAACACACCCAATCACTTCCTTGCAAAGAAAGGGTATGAAGTTTCAGTGGACGTCAGACTATGAAAGAAGTTTCCAACATTTGAAACAATTATTGACAAGTGCTCCAATACTAAGGATTACGGACCCAAATGAAGATTTCATTGTATGCATAGATGCATGTAATGAAGGACTGGGTGGAGTCCTTTGTCAAAATGGTTTCGTGATATGTTATGAATCAAGGAAGTTGAAAGAGCATGAAAGAAACTACGGCACTCATGATTTGGAGTTGGAAGCCATAGTACATGCCCTGAGGAAATGGAGACACTACCTCACGGGGAAGAGGTTTGAGCTAAGAATAGACCACAATGGTCTGCAATATTTATTTGATCAGCCAAATCTAAATGTTAGGAAAAGTAGATGGTTAGAATTTATAAGAGAATATAACTTTGATATAAAGCATATAAAAGGGAAAGAAAATAAAATGGTTGATGCACTCAGTAGGAGGGTGCATGAACTATGTGCTACAACCATCAACATGTATCAGACTGATGTTAAAAGAAAAACTCTGGAGGCTGCAAATACAGATCTGTAGTACAGAGAATTGGTAGAAATTCTACAAAAGGGTAAGATACTTCGGAAGATGGATATTTAGAAGTTGGGAGTAGATGGAATACTGCTACACAAGAAACAAATTTTCGTACCAAATGTCCAGGACTTGAAACGTATAATTTTGAATGAGATGCATAATGTTCCTTATGCAAGGCACCCTGGATATCAGAAAACTATAGCAGTGGTCAAGAGACAATACTTTTGGCCAGGTATGAAGAGAGAGATAACATAATACATCGCAAGATGTATGGAATGCCAGAAAGCTAAAGCAGAACATAGGCACCCAACATGATTTCTACAACATTTGCCCATTCCTGAATGGAAGTGGGAAGTGGTGAAAATGGATTTTATTACAGGATTTCCTAGAACATGCAAGATGCATGACTCGATTATGGTGGTGGTGGACAAGATTACAAAATATGCCCATTTTATTACACTAAAAACTACTCACAAGGCAACAAATGTCGATGATATTTTCATGAAGGAAGTGGCACGATTGCACAAAATTCCTAAAACGATTGTGTCTAACAGAGACCTGAAATTCACCTCAAATTTTTGGAAAGGATTGTTCAAAGGATTCAAAACGAATTTGAACTTTAGTACAGCTTATCATCCTGAGTCTAATGGACAGAAAGAAAGAGTGAACAGGGTGATAGAATATATGTTGAGAATGTATGTGATGGACAAACCATCAAAATGGGAAGACTACCTACACTTGGTAGAATTCGCTTATAATAATGGGTATCAAGCATCAGTGAAGATGAGCCCATTTGAAGCACTTTACGGCAGAAGGTGCAATACTCCAGTAATATGGGACAAACCAGCTGATAGAATAGTAGTCAAGCCAGAGTTTCTCAAGGAGATGGAGGACCAAATGTTAAAAATTAAGCAGAATTTGAAAGCTTCCCAAGACAGACATAAAAGTTATGCTGATAAAAACAGAATCCACAGAGAATTAAAAGTGGGTGATGATGTTTTTCTGAAAGTGAAAGCTAACAGGAATTCCCTGAAGCTGGGAAGCTGTGCCAAGTTAGCAGCCAAATTTTGTGGACCATTTGAAACCCTAGAGAGGATTGGTCTAGTTGCTTATATGATTTCATTAGTTGCATCTATGTCTGTTCATAATGTCTTCCATGTATCATTGCTAAAGAAATATATACCCGATGCTAATCATGTTATTGATTGGAATGTGATTCGGTGGAGCAAGAAGGCGATTTTCAAGTGCATTCGATGCGCATTTTGGACCGGAAAGTCAAACAACTCCAGAATCGATCCATGGGGCTTGTAAAGGTTCAACGGACCTGGTACGACCCTGAGGATGCTACTTAGGAGAATGAATATGCAATGCAGACAGAATGGCAACATCTTTTGGAATATTTTTGAAAAATAAAAATGAACAAATATGATATATACGGGTGTATGATGCACTGAGGACAGTGCATAAATAAGGGGAGGGAATTGTAATATCCCTCGACCGAACCCAATTGTAAATGTAATATAAACATACTTAATTTGGTGAGTTGTTTTGACCTCATTTGTTAATGCACATCATGTGGCATAGTGCACGCTTGAACTACGCAGTAAAATGATGTAATATGCACATCGTAAGATACCGCACGTAGTAACTAAAGTGCACACAACCTTGAGGACAACAGATACCGTGCGCAATAACTAAAGTACCTGCAATACCAAGGTCAGCGAACCTTTATGTATATGATATGCATTATAGGCTGGTGAGCCAGTATTATAAGCCATAATGATTATGTTTTGGTATAGGCCGGAGCGCCTAGATGTCAAGGGCCAATGCGCCTACTTTGTACATGACTCATTATTAATATAAAATACATCACTACACGCAAACTGACAACGATAAAAGATATGGGAGACTAAAATTCACCAGTTAGGGAAAGGGAGGGCCAAAAGTCAAGGGAATATTATATTAATATTTCCTAAAACATAAAGTATGGATAATTAATTTATACTAAGTTCCAAAGTTGGGGACAAGTGGACAAAAGTAACTTCCCATATGACAAGTGTCAAGTTGGGGACATGCTTTCAGGGGAAACTTAACTCAAGGGGGTATTTTTATCATAGATACCTTACGAACGGGGAACAACCATCATTCTCACCATCACATTTCACAAAAAGTTCACAGTGATTCCAAAACACACTCAGTTATCCAGTCAATGATTCCATGACCATTTCACTCATACATTTCATTATCCTTGAGACAACCATTTCACCTTTCCAAAGCCTATTTCCCCACCCTTTTTGGTTGGTGTTCCCGGTTATCTTGGAGTGGGATTGAAGAAGCGGATTGTTAGGCCCATGAGCAGTCATCTGAGCGAGAGAATTGTTGAGGATTGATTTCCATAGGTGCTAAACTGTAGCTACAATGCTCTGAGACTTCTGGTCTGGCCTGTTGTTGAAGCCCTGGAAGGGAAGTGGGGCATCCGAGGGACTGTTGAGAAGAGAAGGGGCACACTTACTTGGGTGGGACAGGCATGTGGGGAATGAGAGGTTGTAGGTTGTTAGTGGAGTGAGCATCTGAGACATAGTCTTTCCTATTGTCCATGAGCCTTAGCCTGGATAGGAATCTCTTTTCCCTGGGTGGAGGTCAGTCCCAAATTGGGGGTGACTCACTGTTGAGAGTGATGAACAGTGTAGTATATGGTTGGGAGGTTTGTGGACGGTCTGTAAGTAGTTGGTGACAGTCTTTCTAGGTTAAGTACCAATTGTATGATATATTGATATGTTGTTTTGTTATTTACATGCCTATGTTACGATTTTATCATATATGTGATTATGATTGCTTGTGTGCTTATGGGTAATTTCCTATAAATGATTCATATCGGTAGTTACTATTATTTCAATATAAAATTTGTATGTTACAGAAAGTAATTGTTTGTTTATGTTTAGATGTAAAGCTTTCACGAGCATACTGTATGTATATGTTTTAGTTGCATGTAGTCTAAAGAGTAAATTTAGGTGGCATTGTTTAGTTGACTACTGGGTATGCTACTATATGTTCCACAGTATAGGAACAAAAATGTTACCTAGAGTAGTAAGGCACGGCTTGACGGCTGGGAATGTTACCGACCGCTGTCAGAGCATGGGTGGTTTCTCTAAAGTGGTGTACCCTGACCTTAGGTTGGTCGGGGGGATCATTACACGAACCATGGGTTTACCCATGTTTAGGCCCGATTTTGTAATGTATAATATATGTCTAGGTGATATAAGAAGGGGGACATCTATGTGACACTAAGTGCTAAGTGCAAGTGGTAATTGTAATTTCCTTATGCATACTGTGTAAGACTTGTAGAGATGAGTACAAGTGATCGTAAGAGACTGTGAAAAGCTTTGTGCTATAACTCAGGGAAGGAGGATCCAATGAAGTACACAAATCTCCTGTCCTCTGCAGAGTAAGATCTCAAGGCTCTATCCATGTAGAATATTGACAGAAGAAAATAAAGAGAAGAAGAATTGGTGGACGTAACCCTAGGGAGGGGGTGAACCACGTATATCATGTGTTTTGCATTTCTTTGTGCATGGTAAATTTGGCACCACGTGGGAAAAAGGTTGGTGTGCCAGTGTGTTCGGTAAATTACGGCACCACGCAGAAGATTACTATGTGTAGATGCACGTGCTGAAATTAGCCTTGCACGGTAAGCACATACATAGTAAGGTGCACACAAGGTGCGCAAGTATTTCTTAACGCATAGGAGTTTTGTTAGTATGCACATAAGTATGAGTATAAGTTGTTTCAAGATGATGTATTCAGTAGTGTGCGCAGATATTTGAGTGCTAAGGAATATGTTAAAATTGACATGGTGCATGCATAGGACGAAAATGCATGTGGAATATTGGTGCACAATATCGAAACTATGCGCAGTGGATATTGGCACACAACGCCAGAGTAGTGCATGTAAGTAGTCGGTAGGATGAAGAAGAAATGCACAGTAGATTTAGGTGCATGGAGAAGCATTTTACCTTGTAATATTGTTATGCACGATAATATAAATGAACGGGTCAAGTTAATGCGTGCGAAGTCGCTTGGAAGGCGATGAGTCTGAGTTTAAATAGCATAATAATAAAAGAAAAATAAACACATAACCGCATTGGAACATTAATTAAAAAGAATTTCGAGTTTTAATTTCCTCCAATTTAGATAGATGAAAATAAAATATAAGATTACAGGAAAAACTTATTATAAAAGAAAACAAGAGTCATAACATCACCAGATAGAAATTGTAATACAACAGTCTAAAATCCGTTTCTGTATTTATATAATCATATTAATCACAAAATTACAAAAGGGTGATGACAATAGTTAGCCTGTTGTAAAAAGGGTCGTTTGAAGAACATGCCTATCATCTCTTGTACTCTTTACCTCCACTGCCAGTTGTTCAAAATTCACTGAGACATGCTTATCTTAGTTGAAGACTTACTTCAGCTTAGCGATCTTCGCCTTTAAAGAAGTGTTTAACCAGACCGGTTGATTCTCTCCAACACTTTCGATCGCTTCAGTTGTAGATTCTTCCTTCTTATGCCACTTACTCCTTCTCTTCTTAGCGGCTGGCCTGTTGATGACCAAATCCTTTATAGTGGGATTAAGCTTGACTTCCAATCGTAAGTCTATAACCAGCTCGATGTGGAACTTAGTTGCTAGAATGTGCACAAGGACCCTTTCCTCCTTATTCGCATGAAATCCTAGCATGTTGCTCGAATAACCAGTCTCACTTGACTTAGCTTTATCCATGTATCTCAAGTTGGGGATACCGAAATGTGTCTTTACAGAAAGCAGGAAGTCAAGCAGCTTGGATATTACTTCAGTTATGGATACGCAGATATCTTCATACTTGGGGAGTGGTAATTATAGAACTCCATTTATGAAGCGTAGAAAAATTACGTACAAAGAGTGTTCTGTTGCCATGCTTGGCCAATCCATTTAGAATGATTAGATTTTGAGTTCGATACATGGCAGCGTTCAGCTGATGTCACATGGATGTGAAGTACCAAACGAATGAAGCAAGGTGATCTGACTAGCCGTCACCCGCTCCACGAGTGGTGGATTTGACATGTTGAGACACGTGATACCACACATTGGCGAAAGTGGTTTCCACAAAACCACCTTCTTGCACAAGTGTATCTCAGAAGGAAATGCATGTCAGTTTTCTCGAGACTTGGGTCTTATCTAGAATTGTCATGGTGATAACACCAGGAAACCGAGAGTGATAATGCTGATGTGTATATTGAATAGAAATGGTGCATATTCTCAGGAATTGCTGAATTGTTAGCCTGATTAGTTTCGATGGTTGCACGTTTTGCAGAATTAACAACAACTTGGTCAGGTTAGACCAATGCAGAGTCCGTAGGAATGGAAGAGGCATAGAGGAATTACAGTCATCCAGAGAAGAGCAGAGGGATGGATGTCCATTTGGGCATGGAAGGAACAAACTCCAATGGACATGGAGAAGAAAGAAATGAAGATATGAATATGGCTGAGACCATTAAGAATTTGCAAAAGGATGTCCAAATCCATAAATCTGATAATGAAAGGCTTATGAAAGCCATAGAGTAGCAGTATGACTTCAACATGAAGCTATTGGAGGGTTTGAATAGAATAGAGAAGAAATTGGTTAAAGAGAGTGACTCAAGTAGATCTGAGAGTCATAAATCTTCAGAGGACAAAGGAAAAGTAAAATGTGCTAGTAGACATCACCATCATCCCCTAAGGCATTCCCATAAGAGAGCAGGCAACAAATCAAGTCTATCCCCTATCAAAAGGTATAAGAGATTTGGGGTGGATGAG
Source organism: Picea engelmannii (assembly GCA_009831015.1). Lineage (NCBI taxonomy): Eukaryota > Viridiplantae > Streptophyta > Pinopsida > Pinales > Pinaceae > Picea > Picea engelmannii. The sequence continues at coordinate 715,592 of ML789734.1, forward strand.
CTGCGAGGAGAAATGAACAAAATCAAACCTCCTATATTTGATGGTGAGCACATGAGGGATGAATATACCGAAACATGGTTGCTAGGCATGAGGAAGTATTTTCAATTGAATAATTATTCTTCTCATGTTGAAGCTAGAATCACTATCTATCAACTAAAAGGAAAGGCCTCCATGTGGTGGGATCAACTTGTGCAGGTACAACACATTGTAGAAAAAAGTATTACTTGGAGGGAATTCAAGAAGTATTTTGAGAAGAAGTACTTGACTAAGAGATACTATGACAAAGAAAATGAAAGAGTTCTTTGAACTCAAGCTTGGAAGTATGACCATAGATGAATATGAGACAAGGTTTATGGAACTGCTAAAGTATGTCTCCTTCATTAAGGATGAGACAGTCAATATTCAACGATATTTAAGTGGATTTACATCGTTCATCAGTGACAAAATATAGTATGATGATCCCAAGACATTAGAAGAAACCATAAGGAGAGCTAAATTCTTATATGACCAACTGAAAGCAAGGCCAACTTTCCAAAAGGCTTGGGAAGACAATAAGAAATTCAAGATGGATCAGAGGAAGAAGGGAGCTAAGCCACCATTCTTCAGAAATAATCCACAATGGCATAAAACACATAAGGAAACCAGAGTGATTGATACAGGGAGTCAAGGGCCAAGACAACCACCTATGCAATGTTGGGGTTGTCAAGGATACCATAGGTTCAGAGATTTTCCTCATAGAGGCTAAAAAGGTAGGTCGGTTCACAATGTACAATGAGATGAGATAGTAGAGGACATGGGTAGAAATGTGCCAAGGATTTATGCAGCCCTGGACAACAAGCAAGCAGAGTATTAGTCCCACATGATTGAGGTGGAAGGTATGATCAACAACCAAACCCTTGCTATTTTAATTGATTTAGGAGCTAGTCATAGTTATATAGACCCTAAGATGGTGGAAATTTTACAATTTCCAACAAGAAAGCATGAGAAATCTTGGTTGGTGCAACTGGATACAGGAACCAGAAGAAAATTCAATGAGATGGTTAAGTCCTGCTTCATAGACATGAATGGACTGAATTTCAAGACAGATTTGAACATCTTACCTTTAGGTTCCTATGACTGTTTAATTGGGATGGATTGGTTGGACCCACATCATGCTCTATTGGATTGTCATAACAAAGCACTCACTTGCTTGGATGAAGAAGGGAACCAAAGGAGAGTGCAGGGAATTCTCAGGGCAGTAACCATTAGAGAAATTTCAGCATTGCAGTTGAAGAAATGTTATAGAAAAGAATGTCAAATTTTTGCAGCTCATATGGAGGAGACACCTAAAGACAAGGTGTCAAATTTGGAGGATCATGTAGTCCTGAAAGAGTTTCAAGATGTATTCAAGGAAGTACCAGTACTACCCCCAAGGAGAGACATTGATTTGTCTATAGATTTGATGTCTAGAGCAGCACCAGTATCAAAGACTCCTTACATAATGAGTACACTAGAATTTAAGGAGTTGCAAATGCAACTTGAAGAACTACTGAAAAAGGGGGGTATGTACACCCAAGTGTATCACCTTGGGGTGCCCCAGTCTTGTTTGTGAAAAAGAAAGATGGAACGTTAAGATTGTGCATTGACTTCAGACAGTTGAATAAAGTGACGGTTAAGAACAAGTATCCTCTACCAAGGATTGATGACCTCTTTGATCAATTGAAGGATGCAAGGATATTTGAAAAGATAGATCTCAAATCGGGATACCATCAGATAAGAATTAAAGAAGAAGATATTAGCAGCACTGCCTTCAGGACAAGGTATGGTCATTATGAGTTCACACTAGTCCCATTTGGCTTGTCAAATGCACCAGCTGTTTTCATGTGCTTAATGAATGGTGTTTTCTGAGAGTATTTGGACAAGTTTGTCATTGTCTTTTTGGATGACATTCTTATATATTTCAAGTCAGAGGAAAAGCATGAACATCATTTGAGGATGGTGTTGCAAGTATTAAGGGAACATCAGTCGTATGCCAAATTTAGAAAGTGCTCATTTTATCAGAAACAAATTCATTATTTGGGGCATATCATCTCAAAAGATGCTATAGCAGTGGACCCTGAGAAGGTAGAAGCCATTAGAGAATGGTCATCACAAAAGAATGTGACAGAGGTCAGATCTTTCATCGGCCTTGTAGGTTACTACAGGAGATTCATTGGAGGATTCTCAAAGATAGCACACCCAATCACTTTCTTGCACATAAAGGGTATGAAGTTTTAGTGGACGTTGAACTACTGCTGCACAAGAACCGAATTTTCATACCAAATCTCCAAGACTTGAAACGTATAATTTTGCATGAGATGCATAATGTTCCTTATGCAGGGCACCTTGGATATCATAAAACCGTAGCAACAGTCAAGAGCCAATACTTTTGTCCAGGTATGAAGAGAGAGATAGCAGAATACATCGCAAGATGTATGGAATGCCAGAAAGTTAAAGAAGAACATAGGCACCCAGCAGGATTGCTACAACATTTGCCCATTCCTGAATGGAAGTGTGAAGTGGTGACAATGGATTTTATTACAGGATTGCCTAGAACAGGCAAGATGCATGACTCGATTATGGTGTTGGTGGACAAGATTACAAAAGATTCCCATTTTATTCCACCAAAAACTACTCACAAGACAGTAGATGTCGCTGATATTTTCATGAAGGAAGTGGCACAATTGCATGAAATTCCTAAAATGATTGTGTCTGACAGAGACCCGAAATTCACCTTGAATTTTTGGAAAGGATTTCTCAAAGGATTCAAAATGAATATGAACTTTAGTACAACTTATAATCTCGAGTTTATTGGACAGAAAGAAAGAGTGAATAGGGTGATAGAAGATATGTTGATAATGTATGTGATGGACAAACCATCAAAATGGGAAGACTACCTACACTTGGTAGAATTCTCTTACAATAATGGGTATCAGGCATCAGTGAAGATGAGACCATTTGAATCACTTTATGGCAGAAGGTGCAATACTCCAGTAAGATGCGATAACCTAGTTGATAGAACAATAGTCAGGCCAGACTTGCTCAAGGGGATGGAGGACCAAATGTTAAAAATTAAGCAGAATTTGAAAGCTAGCCAAGACAAACAGAAAATGTATGCTAATAAAAATAGAATCCAGAGAGTTTTCAAAGTGGGTGATCATGTTTTCCTAAAATTGAAAGTTAACAGGAGTTCCCTGAAGCTGGGAAGCTGCACCAAGTTAGCAACTAGATTTTGTGGACCATTTGAAATCCTAGAGAGGATTGGTCCAGTTGCTTATATGATTGCATTGCCTGCATCTATGCCTATTCATAATGTCTTCCAGGTATCATTGCTAAAGAAATATATACCCGATGCTAATCATGTTATTGATTGGAATGTGATTTAGGTGGAGCAAGAAGGCTCTTTTCAAGTGCATCCAGTGTGCATTTTGGACCAGAACGTCAAACAGCTCCAGAACCGAACCATAGGGCTTGTAAAGGTTCAATGGACCTGGTACGGCCCTGAGGATGCTACTTGGGAGCATCAAGATGAAATGTGGACATTATACCCACATCTTTTTGAAGATTTTTGAAAAAATAAAAAATAAATCTGATATATATGGGTGTATGATGCAGTGAGGACAGTGCATAAATAAGGGGAGGGGATTGTAATATCCCTTGACTGAACCCAATTGTAAATGTAATATAAACATACTTAAGTTGGTGAGATGTTTTGACCTCATTTGTTAATGCACATCATGTGGCATAGTGCGTGCATGAACTGTGCAGTAAAATGATGTATTATGCACATCGCAAGATACTGTGCACATAAACTAAAGTGCGCGCAACCTTGAGGACAATGGATACCGTGTGCAGTAACTAAAGTGCGTGCAATACCAAGGTCAACGAAAATCTATGTATATGATATGAATTATAGGTTGGTGAGCCAGTATTATAAGCCAGAATGGTTATGCTTTGGTATAGGCCGGAACGCCTAGATGTCAAGGGCCAATGCACCTACTTTGTACATGACTCATGATTAATATAAAATACATCATTGTGTGCAGACCGACAATGATAAAAGAGATGGGGGATTGAAATTCACCAGTTAGGGAAAGGGAGGGCTAAAAGTCAAGGGAATATTATATTAATATTTCCTAAAACATAAAGTATGGATAATTAATTTATCCTAAGTTCCAAAGTTGGGGACAAGTGGACAAAAGTAACTTTCGATATGACAAGTGTCAAGTTGGGGACATGCATTCATAT
>ML789734.1:719907-734459 GCA_009831015.1 Picea engelmannii
TTCTCACAGATACCTTACGAACGGGGAACGACCATCATTCTCACCATCACTTTTCACGAAGAGTTCACAGTGATTCCAAAACACACTCAGTTATCCAGTCAATGATTCCATGACCATTTCACTCATACATTCCATTATCCTTGAGACTACCATTTCACCTTTTCGAAGCCTGTTTCTCGACACTTTTTGGTTGGTGTACCTGGTTAGCTTGGAGCGAGATTGAAGAAGCGGGTTGTCAAGCCCGTGAGCAGTTCTCTGAGCAAGAGAATTGTTGGGGATTGATTTCCGTAGGTGCTAAATTGCAGCGACAACACTCTTAGACTTCTGGTCCGACATGTTGTTGAAGCCCTGGAAGGGAAGTGGGACAGCTGAGGGACTGTTGAGCAGAGAAGGGGCACATTTCCTTGGGTGGGACAGGCATGTGGGGAATGAGAGGTTGTAGGCTGTTAGTTGAGTGAGCATATGAGACAAAGTCTTTCCTGTTGTCCATGAGCCTTAGCCTGGATAGGAATCCCTTTTCCCTAGGTGGAATTCAGTCCCAGCTTGGGGGTGACTCACTGTTGAGAGTGATGAACAGTGTAGTCTATGGCTGGGAGGTTCATGGACAGTCTGTAAGTAGTTGGTGATAGTCTTTCTAAGATAAGTACCAATTGTATGATATATTGATATGTTGTTTTGTTATTTACATGCCTATGTTACGATTTTATCATATATGTGATTATGATTGCTTATGTTCTTATGGGTAATTTCCTGTAAATTATGCATATCGATAGTTACTGTTATTTCAATATAAAATTCATATGTTACAGAAAGTAATTGTTTGTTTATGTTTAGATGTAAATCTTTTGTGAGTATATTGTATGTATATGTTTTAGTTGCATGTAGTGTAAAGAGTAAATTTAGGTGGCATTGCTTAGTTGACTACTGGGTATGCTATTGTATCTTCCACAGTATGGGAATGAAAGTTTTCCCTAGAGTAGCATGTCCTGGCCTAACGGCTGGGAATGTTACCGACTGGCGTCAGAGCATGAGTGGTTTCTCTGGAGTGGCATAACACGGCCTCAGGTTGGTCGAGGGGATCGTTACACAAACCATGGGTTTACCCATGTTTAGGCCTGATTTTGTAATGTATAAATAGATGTCTAGGCGATGTAAGAAGGGGGACATCTATGTGAAACTAAGTGCTAAATGGAATAGGTAATTGTATTTTCCTTGTGCATACTGTGTAAGACTTGTAGAGATGAGTGCAAGTGATTGTAAGAGATTGTGAAAAGCTTTGTGTTGTAGCTCAGGGAAGGAGGATCCAACGAAGTGCGCAGATCTCCTATCCTCTGCGGAGTAAGATCTCAAGGCTCTATGCATGTAGAAGATTGACAACATAAAATAAAGAGAAGAAGAATTGGTGGACATAGCCCTAGGGAGGGGGTGAACCACGTATATCCTGTGTTGTGGTTTCTTTGTGCGTTTTGGGTGTTCTCTTGTTTATGTGATTAAATGATTAGTGCGATGATGTATGTAGATGAGTATGATATGATAGTTTAGTGATAAATAATGTGAACAAATGCTAGATCTGACCTATGTTGATGTGCTTAGTTCTTGATTATATTGGATCTGTGTGAATAATACACTATTATGTTATTAGGGTTTATCTGCACTGTAAGCTAAAGATGAATATTTATGAACTGTAACTGCTAAGTGCTCTGTTAAAGTGTTACAATCATAGATCTGTGTCCTATCTAAGGTTGCAAACATCTGAGTCCTGCAACCACCCCTTTCTCTACCTCGAGTGAGACTTCCTCTGCTTTGCAGGTGTTGCCTAAAGGGATGGTAGTTAGGGTTTTGTTGGTTTGTTGTTGTAGCGTTGAACCCTAGGTCTACCCCTGTGCCAACAAATGGTTCTGTTGCCAGGACTGGAACTATGAATGATGGAAACTAAAGAAAAGAGAAAGCTTCGTGGGTAGATCTATTGCCCTAGTGCATAGTATTCTACTTGAACTAAGAAGCTTTGTGCCAAGAAGAAGAGTCATATTTGAAGAAAATAAGTAAGACTTGAAATCATTGTGCTCTGATAAAGGTAAGAACAATGAAAAGTTTTGATTGAAAAAGTAAGATAAGTGGAAATTTTTGTTTGAAAAGTATGGATCTAGGTATTTTTGATAAAGTTTGTCCTAGCCTGAAAAGTAGGGCACAACTAGATGAAATAGGGTTGATATGAGTAGATCTAACAAAAATAGTGAAAGATATGTTATTCTTATGCATATAAAGAATGTTTGGACTAACAAATGGATGCAGGATCCTAGAAAGAATTTTTTGCAGGTTAGCTACTATCCTAGTGCATAGTATAGGAAAGGATGGGGCTTGTTTCAAAGAAAAAGAAGACTAACCCTTTGTTACAGTTGCAGAAGACCGAGACATCTTGATAAGGAATTCCCTAGTAGAAGACCTAGTTGTCTTTGTTGTAAATCTATGGATCATAAATTTTTAGATTGCCCTAGAATGATTGCTAAGCTTGAAAGAATGAATATGAGACAAGAAAACCTCAAGGAAGGTTATGAAACTGAGACCATAGCAGAACCCCATAAATAATCAGAGAATGTATTACTACAAATGAAAGAAACCCTAAATGATCACAGAAATATCAACTTATCAGAGATATCAAAAAAAAAGAATGCATAGAAGCAAGAATAGGAGACTTCGACATTGACTATGTTCTAGATAAATAAACACAGGTGAATATCATGATAGAAAGAACTTGGGAAACTTTAGGAAAGCCTTCTATAATTACTTCATTGTGAGGAATAGGATTATTTAGAGGAAAGTTGATAACCCTATGTGGAAAACTCACCCAGATATCCATAAGTTCTCATGGAACTTCGACAGAGGAAGATTTTGAGATTGTTAAATTTATTGACAACAACACCCCATTTGCTATATTACTAGGAAAACCTTGGATTGAAAAGGATCAGGCCAGAAGAAAAGAAGAGGAAGTCTTAGAGCAGAAGAAGCAAGAATTAAAGTATTTCATGACTAGGAGGATAGTGCACTTGATAGAAGAACAGGAGAACAGATCGAAGCTACTTAGAACCAAAAACTTGGATGTCAAAGTTAAAAGAACACAAGAAGACTCACAGAAGACTGAAATAGCTACCCCAGCTAGAGAAGACGTATTACTCTCCGACCCTATGTAAAATTTATCAACAACGTGAATTTACTATGCCAAAAGGAGATAAGAATTAGAATGGAAAGAGGAATACCAAGACAAAGATAACCGAGAAGAAGGATAAAAAACTTAGTAAGAAGAGAGAAAAGATAGAAAAGTTACAGAAGGTCCTAGAGGGGACTTCGCAGAGGGAAGGTTTTCAAGACTAGAACTTCGTTGGGATATCAGAACAACGAAACATGGCACTTTGCCCTGGCGAAGCAATATAGCCGTTGGAAGCATTATAACCATTAGCCCAATGAACCGAATGGTTAGAACAATAGTAATGGCCCAATGACTCGCCATCAGACCATTGGAACCACACCGCAATGGATAGAATCGCATTGATGAAGACCTCTCATCCATTGGAGAGATCGGGTACATCATGTCTACTTAGTCCGTCAACCGTTGCACCAAAAACACTTTTGCAAATTGTATCAAAGCCAACTCATTGCTACCGCATTGTGTTTATTGAGATCGACACTTGTTCCATTGCATTGCACACTCATTCATCCACCCAATTTATCCGATCTAAGCGTGCATGTCAGACGATCTCAATGCTACAAAGAAATCCATCGAAGAAGTTCTCATCGATATCATGGCTGAGAAAGTAATGTTTGTAGGTATTCAAGCATCATCGACGAGAGGAGTGCAAGCCTCTCCATACACTTCTCACGGATCCGGACCATCCTGAACGACAGCAGAAAAGAGAACCAAGCACAAAGATGACCTAGCCAATGCGAAGTTAATCCCAACCATCTTACTGGACTACATCCCACCTCTGGTTGGTGCGGTGAGTCATGAAAGTGTCCCAAGGTACTTTGATTACACCATGGTTACTGCGTACCTCCCGAAGGGGATACATGTAGTTAGAACACAACAGGATAAGATCGCGATGTTGAAGTTCAACGACTTCAACTTAGGGGACTGCAAGAACCATAGTATGCTCGCTCCTTACAAATGCTTAACCAGGATGAAAGGGAAGAACTCAAAAATAATCCCCTAGTCGTGGACTATGAACCTTGCACAGTCCACCCTCTTGAATGTAATGAAGATTCCACACTTTGGAAAGCACCAGAGGTTAATGCATGTATTAAGCTCCTTCTCTCATGTTACCATGGAGGCTACCTATGGCTAGACTGATGCATCACAATCGATCTAACATTGATCCATAGGATCACCAGATTGAGCATGCATGGATGCGACTCGCAGGAATTCTACCCAGGAAAGGCTACAGATCACGCATTGGCATAGAAGATCAAAGACACATATGGTGATGTAGAAAAGGGGATGCAAGGCTACAAGGTAGCTTCCATCCAGAATGGCACAGTGCGCCTGGCCTTCCATTTGATCACAAGAAACTCGTAAGAAAGAATAGACCTACACAGGTCACAGGATTCATTGTTGACCCCGTCGGGAAATGTGTAGAAGGACTCCAGATGAACTAGGTGAAGTACTTGTTCAACCAAATGGAATTAGACTATTGTGAAGCTCAAGATCAGGGATATGAGTTCCACTTTAGTTGGCTCCTGATCCTCATTGCATTTACCACTTGGGAGATGCTGGAAGGTGCGACCTTCCCGGATATCGAGCCGTTCGAGCCGCTCGCTGCGAAGTTCACCACAATCTGGTACTCGAGCGATATGGGAAAATAGTGGCAGTCGAACGCGGGCTTCCACATGTACTATATCCAACTGAAGAAGGCCATCAAAGCTGTCCCTCGCATGATGCAAAACACCCTATACCATTTCAGACCTCTCATGAAGTTCTACGTAGATCGACACTTCATCTATATCACTACGCGCGTAGATGAACATAAAGAGGAGCTTCAGTAATACTATAATCTCACAGAGGAGGACCTCAAAGAGATAACCAAGGACTGGTCTGCAAAGCTCCTCATCCTCATTGACCCTGCAGAGATGTCTGATCCCGAACTTGACAGCTCGAAGGCCACTCACAAAGAACACGACACACCTGGAACCAACAGAAGAAAGAAGACTGAAGAAGTCCAAGACTTGAGCAGTGCATCGGAAGAATCTGCTTCAGTATCACCTGGACGAGGGGGTGATGACGAAGTAGAAGAGACAAATGACAGAGAATATCAGCAGAAGTAAAGCAAAGTAACACCACCTAAGGATCCTGTTGATGAGGTTGATCCCTTAAAGAAAAGGAAGGTTTCCCCCATGAAACCCACTTCCCAAAATAAATCCAGAGCCACCTTGACTAAGATGCATCCTTTTCTCACTATAGATGACTTCGACTTCATCATCGCAGTTGTAGCAAATACCTTGCAGGACATCTTGAAGAAACATGAAGCCAAGTAGGAGGAGATGTACAATAGAATCAAGGTTGAACTCAGAGGGGTACAACAGAACCTTCAGTCTAGTCGCGCAGTATCCACTGCACCCCCGCCATCAGAAGAACCAGAGTTGGGAGATGAGCCTGCCCGACTCTGCAGACTTGTTGATGCGAAAAAAGCTCACCCTCGTCGATCACAAGCTGAGAAAGACAAGGCCTCAACAACCCTGAAACAAGCCTAGGAAGAAATGGTAGAGCAACGTTGAGTTGCACAAAAGGATAAGGAGGACCTTCAAGCCAAGTTTGAAGAAAAGAAGGTGTAGGCCAAGCAAGAAAAAGAAAAGTTACTCACAGAACAACTTGGAGTCAAAGAAGAAGTTGACAGAGCAATTCGCTCTGTAACGGGCTTAGAGCCAAAGGCAGAAGACCGAGTGGAGCATCAAGTAGTGTAGCTCGTGGAAGCTATCCAACCACTACAACAAAGAATAACAAACTTAGAGCTACGAACAGTGCCTATCACTTCTCTAGATGTATGAGATCAAAGAGAAGCAACTGCTTGAAGTGCAGTTGAAAGAATCAAGGCCCTCGCCATGGAATGTAAACAAATAAGTGATTTTAGCGCCCACAATTATGAGAGACTCACTGAGGATTCTTAATTAAAGGCACTAGAGTCACAGCTCCAGGAGGCAAAGAAACAAGAAGAAATAGTACAGGCATAGTTGAAGCCCCTGTCAGCCATTGATAGGATGAAGCAATCCCAACAACAACACACTTCTCAACAGCAGGTCCACACCATTGAGAGAAAAGTCATGGAAGTGAATCAGAGGCTCCAACCTATACAGGATGAGGCTTCCCAACTATTTGCAGAGATTGAAGGCTGAGGAGCAGAACTTGAGCAGATCATCATTGCAGTTGAACAACGCTTAGAGGGACCTATCAATGAAGCAATAATCCGATATTTTGCCGAACAGGAGTCCATGGCACAACAATAGGTCGAAGCAGCTTGAACCAAGCTTGAGGCTTTCGAAGCAGATCTACCCAGACTAGAGTGATTTGAGATGAGTCATAGGTGAGTGTTGGGGGCCTGTTGGCCCTTGACCAAGTTTTGAGGATCCTTGGCCATGTTTGACCTACTTTTGGGACTTCGACAAGTTGTCGAAGGTGGAGTGCAAGTCGAAGCGGAGATCGCGGGATCTGGGCCCCTTTTTAGGGATTTTTGGGTTTTGGGCTTATGTAACGGGTATGGGGATTTCGTCCCATTGGTTTACCCATGTTTAGGCCTGATTTTTTAATGTATAAATAGATGTCTAGGCGATGTAAGAAGGGGGACATATATGTGATGCTAAGTGCTAAGTGCAAGTGGTAATTGTAATTTCTTTATGCATATTGTGTAAGACTTGCAGAGCTGAGTGCATGTGATCGTAAGAGACTATGAAAATCTTTGTGTTGTAAATCAAGGAAGGAGGATCCAATGAAGTGCGCAGATCTCCTGTCCTCTGGGGAGTAAGATCTCAAGGCTCTATGCATGTAGAAGATTGACAGAAGACAATAAAGAAAAGAAGCATTGGTGGATGTAGACCTAGGGAGGGGGTGAACCACGTATATCCTGTGTTGTGGTTGCTTTATGCATTTTGGGTGTTCTCTTGTTTATGTGATTAAGTGCTTAGTGCACTGGTGTATGTAGATGAGTCTGTTATGATAGCTTAGTGTTGAATAATGTGAATGAGTGCTAGATCTGAACTATGTCAATGTGTTTAGTGCTTGATTATATTGGATCTGTGTGAATACTGCATTGTTCTATTATTAGGGTTTATCTGCACTGTAAGCTAAAGCTGAATATTGATGAACTATAACTTCTAAGTGCTCTACTAAAGTGTTACAATCAAATATCCATGTCCCAACTAAGGTTGCAGACTTCGGAGTCCTGCAACCACCCTTGCCTCTACCTTGGGTGAGACTTCCTCTTCTTCACAGGTGTTGTCGAAAGGGTTAGTAGTTAGGGTTTTGTTGGTGCATTTTTTTAGCGTTGAACCCTAGGTCTACCCCTATGCCAACAATGTCGAATTAGGCTCACAAGCCAAGAGATTTTTATCAAATTTAACATCTCTTCTAATAATAATTTCATTACAATGTTCTTGAAGAAGTCTATAACCTTTGACATCTTCAGAATAACCAACAAATATACACTTCTTACTCTTAGACTACAATGCTTTCCTTTTCTCATCTGGAATGTGAGCCCATGCTATACTGCCAAATACACATAAGTGACTTACATTAAGAATGTGAGCCCATGATATACTGCCAAATACACGGAAGTGACTTACATCTGGTTTAATTTTAGTCCAAGCTTCTTCTGGTATTGGTTGCCTTTATGGGAGTGTAATTTACTATGTAATTTTCACAGTTGATTTCTTCTGCCCAATACTTTAGACTTAATCTCTTAGATTGGATCATACAATTAGCCATTTCTTTTAATGTGTGGTTCTTTCTCTTGGAAACACCATGTTGTTGTGGTGTATATGGAACAATGTGTTGCGTTTGGATGCCATGTGTAGTGTAGTAACTTGTAAAATTATTGTTCACATATTCACCTCAATTATCTGTTCTTAACCTTTGAATTTGATGTCCAAATTGCTTTTCTACAAGGGCCTTGTAGGCCAAAAACTTGTCAAAAAAATCGCTCTTGAGTTTTAATAAGTAAACCCAAGTACATATGGAAAATTCGTCAATGAAACTTAAGAAATACTTGCACCCAGAAAAGGAAGGAGAAGAAAGTGGACCACACAAATCACTGTGAACAAACTGAAAAGGGTTCAAGGTGTGCCAAGAGGCACATTTGCCAAAATTGTCCTGATGATGTTTGCCGAGAACACAATCAACACAAACACCATCTCTACATGAAACAAGAGGAATACCAGTCACCATATGTTGATTACATATTTTTTGCAATGAACGATAATTTAGATGACCAAACCGCTCATGCCAAAGTTTTCTCAAGTCATCGCCATGAGAAACAAAAACTGATGAAAGATATGATGACCCAAAGTTGTCAAACTTGTACAACCTGGTAATATCATCAACAATTACAGTTGCAAGAACATGCTTAGGATATTTTAGATCATTGATTACAACTTGGTGAGGTGAAAACTCTATGGTTTTACCTTCACCTGAATGAGTGATTTAATATACTGATAGAAGGTTACAAGAAAGACTTGTAACACATAATATATCATGTAAATGACCATTATCTACTTGAACTATTCCAGATCCTACAACACTAAGAGATCTATCATCACCAACAAATATTTTCTTGGTGTTACATTCATTTAGAGTAGAAAATATGCTTTTATCCTTAACCATATAACAAGATGCTCCAGAATCAATAAGCCACTCATCGGAAGTAGAAGTAGAAGTTGTATTGAAGAAGAAACCAGAAGCAGAAAGTGCATGTCCATGAGAAGAAGAAGAAGAATTTGAATCAATATTGATGTTGTGCTTCTTCATTGCTGCTTCTAAAGCTTCCATCTTTGTGAAATATTTTTACTCATCATGACCATCTTTATCACAAAAGTTGCAATGCCTGTCAGTCTTCTTATTTTTATATTTTTCTCCTTTGTCACCGTTAGGAGTTGAAGCTGTCTAAGTGGGTTTGGGACCCATATGTTTCTTGTTGTTGTAGCGAGCATGTTGCTTCTTGGGATACTTGGGTTTATCTTTTTGCCGGGAAACTAAGGCTTTGTTGGAGGTACCTGCAGTGTTGATCACTCCAAGTTGTACAAGCTTATCTTCCTCTCTAATCAAATCATCACAAAAGGACTCAAGAGTGGGTTTTTGATAAGCTTTCCCTAGAGCCTCTCTCGTGGCATAAAAGGTAGATACAAACAAAAAATATGCACTACCTAGCTTAGAAAGAATGAGATAGATGCAACGCTCTTCCTCCATTTTTATCTCACATTCTTCACATAAATTTCTGAGTGTTTTAAACTTAGATAGATAGTCTCCAAGGCAAGAAAAATCATTTGGACTTAAGGCCAGTACTTGATTTTCTAATTGTTGTGCTCACATAATATTGAGTTTACCAAACATAGATCCAATCTTTTCCCAAGCTTCATTGGGTTCATCAATTTCTTTAAGGTGGAACCTTAAATCAAGAGAGATGCACATTCCAATTATTCCACATGCTTCGTCACTCCTATTATCCCATTTGACTTTCTTATCAACATCAATGGGTTATTTTTCCTTTCCCAAGGTAATCCGGTACAAGCCTTTGCTTCTTAATAAATCCTCCATATGAGATTTTCATTGGAAGTAGTTGGTGCTAGTAAGAAAAAGATTACTAGAAGAAGCTATATTAAATATGTAGATAATATGGATTTAAAAACTGAATCTGATGATATGGATGGAAAGAACTCAAAAACATATGCGATCTAAAAAACAACAACCCTAAAAAATGACTTCAAATTTGAAAGTTATGCCCTTTTAAAAAAAGGCATAAAGGGTAACCAAAGGACCACATGGTGGTGTAAGTTGATTTATGAAGTCACCCACTTTTATAAAGAGAAGTGGGGATCACTTTTACAATGAATTTACTTTATAAAAGAAAATATGCATGCAAAATAAATAACTCTAAAATAAAATGAGCTTGAACTTTTTCAAAAAAAGTAACAAAAAGAGAGACTTGAACTCAAGACCTATTAATTAATAAGGAAAATTTTAACCAAATGGACTAGCAAAACATATTGGATTATTTAACAAAAGGATTGTTGTTGTTGACGGCCTTTGAGAGCGTGCTAAAAAAAACTCTTTTCACACAAGAATATTTTTTTTCTTCTCAATAACAACAAGGGTTAGATCTCGGTTAGCTTACCCGGAAGATGCACATTTTCCTATCCGTTTATGATTTGTCAAGATCGCACAAGGCATGGGGAAAAAATAATATGCAGATCTAATAGAGTAGCAACCCAAAAACAAATAATATAAAACCAAAATAATACTTTTCAAAAATTTTAAAAATGCATATTCAGGGTTTATACCTCCGGATCTGACTGAAATGGTCGTATCTTGGGCAAACAAAAACCTTTTCGAGTGAAACGAAAAGTGTTCCTAAATGAAACAATCCCTCCATACACATGGAACAGTCCTCTCATCCCAAAAATGTACTAAAATGGCATAAAATGGAGATGAAACAACTCGGCTTCACGATCTTGATCTACAACAATAGCAGGTCTTCAAACAGGCTCTGATACCATGTTCAAAAACATAGGTATTCCAATAGAGGAAGAACGCATTCAGTAACCACTCACACAGACAAATCAAAGATCAAGACAATAATGTTTTAATGTGGTAAAACCCCTACGGGGAAACATCCACAACCCCAGCCAACGCGACCACTTGGAGCAATTTATTATTGCAAAATAAAAGATTACAGAGAGATTTTACAAGTGAGTTTCTCACAATTGATCATCGACAAATAACCCTCCATGCTCTTTAAATAGAGATCATAGACCAATCGGGTGGTAAGCCATGGATCAATGGTTGTTAAGATAGAGAAGAATATGAACCATCAGATCACTCTATGTCGGGAACATATCGTGACCGTCAGATTTCCTAACTACAAATGGATACTAATGCATACTAAAGAAACACACTAAGAAACACAATTTTACCTAACGACACATTAGACCAAGTAAATCTTAACTAACTCTTAAGTGTCTAAATATCCTAACATGTTTTAATACGAGTAATTGCATGGTTAAGGTAAGTTTTCAAAGTACATTTTTTTCTTTGGCCTTGTTATTCCCTAGGCTAACAGTGCCTTTTCCATGTATCTTAGCTGACACATTATCTCCAAATGTGACTTTTCCTTTTTCTTTCTTCGTTAACTTGAGAAATTTTCTTTGATTTCCATCATGTGTTTAGAACATCCATTGTCTATATACCATTGATCTCCTTTGTTTTTGGCATATCGAGCTACTTTACACTATGTTTTATCTACTTTCTTTTTTTCCCATACTTTGTTATTGTTGGGAATATTTATCTCTTTGGCATACTTTGAAAATCTACATTCACTGGCTTCATGTCCATAGTTATTACATTTGAGACATTGATGGACATATTGTCATTGATTTCAATAGTCAATGTGATGATCTGTTGTTAATGATGAATTACCACAGATGAGATTGGCATTGATGTCAAAAAGAACATAAGTTAGCAGAAGATGTCGAACAATATGCAGATATCAAAAGATCAGAAGGGAAAACACAGTACATTAGTAAATGCAGATATCATAAACATAAGCTCAGGAGGAGGAGTGAACTATATGAAGATCAAAATATTAGAAGGGAAAACACAGGTCACGATTATTATTGATCACGATAGGATCAACAATGTTCCTATGATAGAGAACATGAAGAGCGAGCAACATGAAGATCAAAAGCTCAGAAGGGAAAACGCAGTACAAAAGCAATTCGTGATTATTTTTTATCACGATAGGATCAAAAATGTTCCTATGATAAAATATTAGGAAGGCTAGCGAATGAATATCAAATCTTAGAAGGAAGAAGTGCTTGGAAGAAGTATGGATCGATCTAAACATTGAGGATTCAACCAATGCACAAGAAAAGGTAAGAAGACTCAACAACCGTCCGATCAAGGAAATTAACAGTTTTGATCATCTCATATAATGGATGATGGTCATATGAGTGACTGTGGGCTTGAGGATCATTGAAGAGGATCGTGACCGTCGAAATGCAAGCTAGATCAAAGACAGGGATGAAATGCGGGGAGAAAAAGAAGAATTAAACTACTCACCAATTACAATCCCACAATCTGTCTGGATCATCAGATCTCATAAATACAAATATATACAACTACGGTTGATCCAACAAACAATGATTTTAATTCAAATTAAATCATGACCGTCGGATGCGCAATCGCCAGATCAACAACAAGGATGAATTGCAGAGATCGAATGGAGAATTAAATATCGCGCTAGTTCCAATCCTGCAATTAGTCAGGACCGTCCAATATTATAGCTTCAAAGATCGATGATTGTGGTTGACTCACCAAACAACACACAACTTCAAATTACGGAATTTCGGTGTCGAGTTAAATCACTCGCAAGTTATAGTTATGCAATCATCATCAACCATTGATCTTCTTTGAGAAATATCTGAAACCATTTCATCACTTTTGAGTGGAATGATAGGATAAGTGAGGAAAGATCTGAGATCTCATTCATGCGAACTTTCGTCTACCATTGGATCATTCTAAGTGGAAGGACAAGATAAGACAAAAGAGCAACACTACAGACAGATCGAGCCATCGATCTAAGATCCTGATCAAACGAACATCCTTCACTTGGTCTAAATATGTGAGGAAATTACGCTCCGTCAGTTTGAGATTTGAAATACCCGGAGCCCAGAAATCCGAAGTGAATATGGATCGTTGATTTTGGAGGACATAATGAGGACCATTGGATCAAGTTTGTTGATCAGTAGATCATGTCAACAAGGAATTGTGGGAGATCCAAGCAGCAAACCAAGTCAGCAAGGATGTGTGAGAGATCCACGTCAGCGAACCTCGTCAACAAGGACATGTGGAAGACCATGTCGGAAAAGACACGTGGCATAATCAGATGATGACAACTTTTAAGAGAAAATTGACTCGTGCCATGTCAACAAGTGATGTAAGAAAGTTACGTCACTCTGGGAGAATTTCTTTGAGAGTTTTACCACAAACGAATGTCAAAAGTCCCGAAGTCACGAAGGACGAAGGTCTGAAGTTGCTCTCAACCATGGATATGAGATACCCTTTGGATACTCTCCTGACTATTAGATGAAGGATATGAACATGTGTCACATCGGGAGATCTACATCGACGTCAACAAGAATCTGTGACAGATCATGTCAGCAACCTACATCAACAAGGACACGTGGCACAGTCAGAGAATGAAAAGTGTTAAGTTAAATCAACATTTATGGTATGTTCAAATCACAAATAAGAGTGACAAGTGGTAGCTACTCGACTCGTGACACATCATCAGCTGATGTAAGAAACTTACGTCACTACGGGAGTTTTTCTTCGAGAGATATACCACCAACACTTGCCCAAAGTCCCGAAGTCCTGAATGTCGAATTCCCGAAGTGGACACGAGACATCTGATCTGAAGATCACTTCAGGAGCATTCCTGATCATCGATATACCATAGTGGAAGGATAGTGTAAGAAAAAACATTAACAGATAGCAAGCAGTCTCCATCATTGATGACTTACACAATAGGTTATATCTCCGAAGGAATATCGAGCAACGTTTATTCTAAACCTCCTAATTCTCGAACGTCGAAGTCCCGAAGCAGACATAAGTCATCCAATCTGAAGGATCTCCTCAGGAGCATTCCCAACCGTTGATCATACTACCATGAAAGTTGAGGCTCGAGAATTCTGAAGCCTGGATACGCGAAAGGATATCGATCATTGATTGAGAAAGGGACACGCGTCAACACATTGTAAGCTCTGGAAGATTGACATTAGGAGGAGAGAAGGGGTTTGATATTTTAAATCTTCGAAGTTCGGAGACCCAAAGGAGATATCGACCATCGATCCGATGTCGAGTGCACTTACAACCATTGATCAAAACACAATGAAGGATGAGAATAAGGATTAATGCTAACCATTGATCTGGTTCTGAGATATAATGTGAACTGTTCGATCTGTTTGGTGATATCGTATTCAAGAGATTCGAAATGTTGGCAGTAATGAAGACCCAAAGGGTGAAGACCTGAAGTCCCGACAATTGTCCATTTCAGGAGATTGTTAATGTATGGGTCGCTTAAATTTTTAAGCTTGTGGTTCTACACCATTGATCATATGAATATGGCTTGAAGGAAGCGTTGATCTTTGTTATCACAGAGATTGTTAAGCCCTAATGTTGGCTCATTACCCCTTAATTGGGGCATATTAGATTAGTAATGCTATTTTATTTATGTCGGCTTTAGGCCATTAGTTTTAATTTAGATTAGTAATGTTATTTTAATTATGTCGGCTTTAGGCCATTA